>VDFB02063306.1:0-21814 GCA_007258455.2 Sequoia sempervirens
AAAGCATCATCCCTTTGAAATAGACTACTAAGTTTACTACATAATTCGTAAAGTAGTCTTGCTAAGTATTGAAAAAATTGCGAAAAACTCATTGAATGC
The DNA here is from genome assembly GCA_007258455.2 of Sequoia sempervirens. Classification (NCBI taxonomy): domain Eukaryota; kingdom Viridiplantae; phylum Streptophyta; class Pinopsida; order Cupressales; family Cupressaceae; genus Sequoia; species Sequoia sempervirens. The sequence goes on from VDFB02063306.1 coordinate 100, forward strand.
ACGAGTAATCACGTGGAAACCCTAGGCACGAGTTAATCACCTGAAAACTCGTCATCAAGTTTCCATGGCAACTCGTGGGGATAAACCCTCAAAAAAGCACGAAAAATATGCGCATTTTAACAAGAAAAATCGGTAGAAATAAAGCAATGCAATTTTTAGCCTTTTACCCTAATTTTTGTGACTCAAAACTCCAACGAAGCAATGCATTTTATATTCATGTCACAGGTAGAAAGAAAACCGACAACTGACTAGTGCAAAAAGAAAACCGACGAGGGCACATGACCAACAATTACAGGTATTTTCCTAAAAAAAATTTGGACACGAACTCAATCCTCCTCTCTGCAAATTTAATAATTTGTGTCTTGTTAATAATTTTGTGCTATTTGGAAATCAAATATTACCCAAGAAATTAACCAATATGGAATGCAATATGGTTTTCAATGTCTCTATTTCAATAATTTTTAAATTTTAATTTGTTTCCTTTATTTCGTGTCTGGCTTAAAAATTTAAAATCATAAAACATACACTTTAAATGTTGTGAATTTAAATTTGATAAATATGTTATCTGCCTTAACATATAAAGCAAATCTTAAGCCTTTTAATTTTATATAAATTAAATATGTTATATTTAATATTTATATTTTATCAAATTTAAAAGGCTTAGCTTGTAATGTCTCATGCATGAAGAGCTAAAGCTCGGCAGATGTCCTAAACGTCGTCTGGCAAGCATGTACTTGATAACCAAATGGTGGGGCTACATGGCCAGGTGTCCATTGTGCTTGTGTCTTCTATACCTACACCTCTGAGGCTGGTGGGACGCAAATCTCACCCTTAACACCTTGGGTAGCCGCCCTCACTACTAGACTGGTCTTTTGGTGTAATGGTTGGGCCTTTGTGGTATCAGAGCCAAGGTCTCGAGATCGAGCTCAGTAGAGCGTGGTGGACTGTAATGTCCCATGCATGAAGGGCTAAACCCCGACAAATGTCCTCACCGTCGTGCTAGCAGACATGTACTTGATAACCAGATGGTGGGACTCCACAGCCACATGTCCACTGTGCTCGTGGCTTATATGCCTTCACCTCTGAGGCTGGTGTGCAAAGGCCCAACCACTACACCAAAACACCGGCATAGTAGTGAGGCGGCTACCCAAGGTGTTAAGGGTGAGGTTTGCATCCCACCAGCGTCAGAGGTGAAGGCATAGAAGCCACAAGCATAGTGGACACATGGCCATGGACCCCACCATTTGGTTATCAAGTACACACCTGCCAGCACAACGGTTAGGACACCCGTCGGGGTTTAGCCCTTCACGCACGAGACATTACAACCCACCACACTCCATAGGGCTCGACCTCAAGACCTTGGCCCTGATACCACAAAAGCCCAACCACTACACCAAAAGACTAACCTAGTAGTGAGGGCGGCTTCCCAGGGTGTTACGGGTGAGGTTTGCGTCCCCACCAATCTAGAAGGTGAAGGCATAGAAGCCACAAGCACAGTGGACATGTGGTTGTGGAGCCCCACCATATCGTTATCAAATGCACACTTGCCAGCACGACAATTAGGACATCCATCGGGGTTTAGCCCTTTACACACGGGACATTATATAGCCGCTTAAGTATATTGCCTGATAAATATGTTATATGCCATTTTGTTTACTAAAAGACTAAAAATTAATAGTTTCATTTTATAGTTTAATAGTTTCATAATCTTTCATTTAACACTTAACACAACAGTTTAACTAGTATTAAATAATATAAATTTTAAATGAAAAAAAACCTCAAATTTGCCAGTTTAAAGTTAAAAAGATTAAATAATATAAAATGTGTGATTTTGAGAATAAATATTAAATATAAATTATGTCTTGATATGGGATAAATATCAAGCAAACAAAGTTGAAAGCAAATCTTAAGCCTTTTAATTTTACAAGTCTTAAATAGAAAGTATATCCTCAGGTTTTGTATCATCTTTACCTCAGACTTTAACCTTAATGATCAAATCGTGGTTTTAAGCTTTTAACATATAAACTCACCAAAATGATAAGATTTATCCCTTATAAAGAGATGCTCAAAGCTTTGGAGCTCACACTTGTAGGCACTAGGCAGATTTGTGTTCAATTATCAGTTAGTTTCTCTTCAAAATCAATTGTTGTATGCTCATTTATTTATGTTGATCAATAATGCTCACTGTGTCATCAATAGGGGAGCACACATAACTCATTAGTGACTGAATTTTTTGAATTATGATGTGTCTTATTGTTTAACTTCACTTTTTATCTCTTAATATTATCTTGTCTCTTTTTTACTAGGTATTTTGCTAAAACAATATGGCTTTTGCAAGTAAAAAGTGTGGTGGCAAACCAAGAGATCCTTGTTGGAAACATGGAACACCAAGTGCAATGCGAGGAGAGGTTATTTGCATCCATTGCACCAGGGCTCTATTTGGTGGCATAAACCAATTGAAATACCACCTTGCACAAATCCCTTGCCGAGATGTTAGACCATGAGAAGTGGCATCCAAAGAGGTTGAGAGGGAGGCCAAAGCACTCCTTGCAGCATTTGACCAAAGGAAGGAAAATAAAAAGAGAACAGTAAAGGCAATGGCAGCCCCATATGCAGATTTCAGCTCTACAGGATCACAAAGAGATATGAGGGACTCATCTTCTCTTGGGCCACGGATACAAGGATCAAGAACTGGAAGTGTGGGCAGCCTCAGTTCTAGTTTTTTAATTCCATGTAATACTCCTAGTGCACAAACTTCATTGGAAGGTATTGCTTGGAAAAGAGAGTTGCAAAATGAGGTGAAGTTGTCATGTGCGAGATTTTGGTACTACAACAATATTTCATTTAATGTTGCTTCTAGTCCTTATTGGGAAGGGTTGGTCAATGCATTGACCGTGGCAGCTAAGTGGTTCAAGGCCCCAAGTTGTCATGAGTTGAGTGGGCCATTATTGCAGAATGAGGTTCAAAACACACACCGACCAATGGAGGAACAAAGGAGAATTTGGGAAAAGAATGGTTGCACCATTATATTTGATGGGTGGACATATGGCAGAAATAGCACACTCATCAATTTTTTAGTGGCTTCAGGGGGGACAACTAGTATTTCTAAAATCAATTGATGCCTTCAATGAAACAAAAAATGCAAAGAGAGCTCGTGCAACATGTTGGATGAGGTGTTGATGGAAGTGGGGGTTCAAAATGTTATTCAAATTGTTACCGACAATGCAGTTGCATATGTGGCAGCAAGTAAACTTCTAATGGCAAGGCATTCAACATTATTTTGGAGCCCTTGTGCTGCCCACTATCTTGACTTGCTCCTTGAGGACATAGGGAAACTAAGTTGGGTGAAGAATGTGGTTGAAGATGGAAGGAGTATCACAAAGTAGATCTACAATCATACATGAGTCCTAAGTCTCATGAGAGAGCACACTAATGGTAAGGATGTCGTGTGATCAAGAGTCACACATTTTCCCACCAATTTCCTCACCTTGTAGAGTATTTTAGCGACATTGCCTAGCCTCTTGTGAGTGAAAGATGGTTAGAGAGTCTTCACTGCAAGAAGGCTGAAGCAGAAGGTCGTGAAGACCATTTTTGATGATAGATTTGCCAAAGTAATGGAAGAGATCATCAATTTAAGTTTTCGAACGTTGATTGATGATTTTTTTTTTGTTTTCTAATACTACAACTTAATGATTTTTTTTTATTTTTTTATATTTTAGGTGCCAAAACCGTTGGTTAGAATTCTATGATTGGTGGATGGGGATCAAAACCCCATGGGGTATCTATATGAGGCCATGGATAAGGCCAAAGAGTCAATTCAGCATTTGTATGGGTCAAACAAGACCAAATATGAACCCATATGGCGCATAATAGATCAGAGGTGGAAGCACCAACTCCACCAACATATTCATGTTGTTGCCTACTATTTGAGCCCCAAGTTTTATTTCTCTCCTAGTTTCAAAGCAAATGCAGAGGTTCTTGTTGGCCTCAACACATGTATTGAGAAATTGGTTGGTGATGAAGACCTTCGAGATCTCATACTTGATGAGATATAGACCTATACGAAGGCCGAAGGGGCATTGTTTTCTTCCAATTTTTGCATTCGTAGGAGAGACACTTTACAGCCAAATAACAGATTCATGTGTTCAATATTATTTTACCATTTATGTTAATTTTTAAGTTTAGTAAATCCTTGCTAAGTTATAAATGGCAATTGTTATCCTTGCAGATTTGTGGTGGGAAGATTATAGTGCCACAACGCCTAATCTTCAAAAGCTTGCCATTCATATTTTATCTCAGTCTTGTAGTGCATCTTGTTGCGAGGGCAACTGGAGTGTCTTTGAGGCCATTCACACAAAGAAGAAATAGATTGACTCAAAAGCACTTGAATGACCTTGTCTACATGTGATACAACCTTCGGTTGCATGAGAAGAAGGTACAAGGGCAAAGTTCACATGAAGCACTTGACCTTCATGACATTGATCCATTCTTAGATTGGATTGTTGCGCCTAATGAGGTCGATGTGGAACCATGGATAAGTGATGATGAGTCAGCTGAGATGGAGACGAAGGCAGAGCTAGCTGAATGGGAAGCGGAAGTGGCAGCATACGAGGAGAAAGAAGGCGAGCTTGGTCACCCAACAAAGGCAATTTCTTCACACACACAGCTTGATCCTATCACTATGGATGAGGCACCTATTGAGGGACCTGTTGAGGCTCCTATTAAGGATACTGCAACGATACCATCTACTTTAGCAACACCCACACAGCAGCAACAAAAGCTTTTGAGTTTCAGTCATAGAAGAAATTTATGATATATAATTTTTATTGATACCAAAACTTGAAGTTCATATGTATTCACAAATTGAACTTGTTTTTTGGTCCATGATACATTGATATGTATTAAACTCTAATTTTGATTTATATATGATGAAATCAGTAATATGTTCTACAAATTTTGTTACATATTTGCGTTTTTTAAGAAAATTTTTAAAAATTGTGTATTTTCAAATGTCCAAGAAATTTGTCAAGTTATTGGCAAGTTTTTCCCAAAGTTTTTGCCAAGTCCCGAGTTTTAATAATTTTGGGCCTGCTGAGTTATTGCTGAGTCCAAGTTTTTCAACTATGGTCTTGCTAACCAATTTTTATCTCCGCTTGCCATGCTACAAATTGAAAGTCAATTTCCTGAATAACCCAGAGGCTAGTATGAACTCTAGCTCTAATACCACTATAAAATCCTTTCCTAGATGTATGGAATATTTGCAATAAATTTCAATTTGATAGATGTCCCATTTTATCAAACTCAGCTCATTGCTTTTCATGAATAAACAATAACACTCAACATTAAATGATTAAGCAGATCCGATAATCAACTTGCACTTCAAACCTTTTACATATGACTAATATACAAAGTTATTCTCAGATGTATTCAAATCAATTTGCACTTCAAATCTTTTACATATGACTGATATACAAAGTTTTTCTCAGATGTATTCAACGGTCTCATACATACTCAGTTAAGACAGTATTGCTGGGCGGATTACAAATGTTAAGACAGACTTAACTGAGACCAAACAGAGGACTGAAATACTAATGTGGATGTTCAGAGATGTAACACAGAGATATATTATGTGCAAACTATTACCAGTTTGACTGTGGCAGCCCATAAAACATTCAGACAATGGTTTTAGACCTGAGACGTCTAAGTAAACTTCACTTAAGGCACAGAATATAGTTAGAAGACATTCAGACTTTGTAATGCCTCCCTGAAACATGCAATAGCAAGGTATAACTGCAGAATGAAGGATTTCTGACCTGAATATGACCACGTACAGATCTGGTATTGATAGTAGCAAGTGGAAATAGAGTTTTTGAGCAGTAGTAGTCTCATACCATGGCTGCAAGGCTCCAGTCGACCCCTACAATGGCAGGGAAACCCTTCAGAACCTTCATGTGTCCCCTTCTTTCAAGCTCATGACTTTCCCAGACCCCACGCACCAATTTCTTGAACTGTCACACCTCAGGAATGTATCATGCCCATCGCAAACATTTCCAGAATTACTCCAAAACTGAGCATCAAGTTTTAATGTCATAATGCAGCTCCCTTAAAAGGTCATGACTTCAGCTAATACCCCACGATTTAGCATAGAACTCATGCCTAAACCCTAGCCGGGTATATGCAATGACAAACCTTTGAACCTCTGTATTCTGTCACCCAACTATGCATATTAAACTCCAGAAATCTGAACAACGACCTTCATGCAAGGTCAACCCTCATGGCTAACTAACATTCATCTCCATGCACACACCCAACCAAGTGACACAATGACTTCAAACCCACAACCACTGAATATTAACAGCCAATAAAAAACAAACACTGAATATTTGAAGAATATGGTGACCCAACTAGAATACAAACTCACTCTTCAACCTGGATGCCAAACCCTAGTCTCAAGCTGTAGGAAGATATATCATTTATTCCAATTATGTCTCCGCAAGAGACTCAAAAAATTGCATTTATCGCCCAACTAGGAAACCTGTATGATTTCCCCTTCGAACCAGCTAGGGTGGAATCATTTCACCACCAAAAATAATCTTCCTCGAAGAGTTTTCGTTCTCCAAAGGCTGAGATGAACCAAGTTCAATCTCTCATCCCACAAGGGTTTCAATAAGAGAATAGAATAAACTCAACATAAGCAAATGAGACCCCAAAGCCCTTTTTATAATCTCCAACTCAACACCATAATTAGGGTTGTGCAACATTTTAATTAATTTTTAGATTCACCTTATGTCTCTCTAAGTTGCGAATAAAGTCAATTTATTAAATTAAATAACCTAGTTAAATACTAAATTTAATCTTATATTTTAATGCTATTTATAATAATAACTCAAAACGCCTTATCTCACCAACAATCATTCATTTAAGAAATCACTGACTAATCAAAAATAGCAATCTTGCCAACCACCAAGTCGGTGACCAAAACTGACACCGATACTATAAATAGAATGGACAAATTGTACGGAAACCCACCAAAAATTGTCAGGTATCTCCAATAAACCCTCTGAACACATTGGCAACATCAAAATACTCCTTTGAACTGGCTAACATAATCCTTGAAAGCCGGCTCCAACTGCACTACAAGATATCTCGAAAATTGGGACATTACACAAAGGGTGGCAGTTTTGATTGATAGTGGGGGCATACACAATTTCATTGATGAGCGGTTGGTGATTAAGTTAGGCTTGAAGACAAAAGGTTTTGAAGGGTTTAATGCAACCAAAGGATTCAACAATTGGAGTTGACTCTAGGAGGACACAAGATGCGGGATGACTTCTACATGATTGGTATTGGTGAGACAAAGTTGGTTTTGGGAGTGCAATGGTTGCACTCACTTGGAGAATACACACAGAAATATCAGACCTGGAGTTGAAGTTAAAATCTAATGGGAAGGAGGTTGTTCTTCGGGGCTTTATTGTCGTTGATTTTTGACATGCAAAAATCAGAGATAACCCATCAAAATTTTGACATTTTTAGGCCTCAAAGCACGTATTACGAGGTACAAAGGTTGGACATTTTAAGTTTTGGATCTATAGTCCTTTTGGCCAACATTTTTCATTCTCTCTCGTCCATTTTCGTGAAATTTTGAGTCATTTTTGGTGTGTTTTTGGTCAATTTCGGGTTTCTAGGGCATCACTACAAGTAGGGGTTTTGGTTTCTTATTACAAGCAAGTGATAGGAACTTTTTGCCTTTATTACAAGTGAGTAATAGGAATTTTTTTGTTCTAATTACAAGTTGTAGGAACTTTTGAGGTAACTTACAAGTTGTAGGAACTTTTTGTTCTAATTACAAGTTGTAGGAACTTTTGAGATAACTTACAGGTTGTAGGAACTTTTTGTTCTAATTGCAAGTTATAGGAACTTTTTACTTACAAGTGTAGGAACTTTTTGCTCATATTACAAGTTACTTTTATAAAGTTCACTTGCAATGAGCTCTGAAAAGTCCGATTTTCTCTTTAAGTGGAAAAGTTCACTTGTAATGAGCTCTAAAAGTCCGATTTTCTCTTTAAGTGAAAAAGTTCACTTGTAATGAGCTCTAAAAAATCCGATTTTCTCTTTAAGTGAAAAAGTTCACTTGTAATGAGCTCTAAAATGTCCGATTTTCTCTTTAAGTGAAAAAGTTCACTTGTAATGAGCTCTAAAAAGTCCGATTTCAGTCTTAAGTGAAAAAAGTGCACTTGTAATGAGCTCTTAAAAGTCCGATTTTCTCTTTAAGTGAAAAAGTTCGCTTGTAATGAGCTCTAAAAAGTCCGATTTTCTCTTTAAGTGAAAAAGTTCACTTGTAATGAGCTCTAAAAAGTTCAATTTCCTCTTAAGTGAAAAAGTAAACTTGTAATGAGCTCCAAAAAGTCCAATTTTCTCTTTAAGTGAAAAAGTGAACTTGTTATGAGCTCCAAAAAATCCAATTTAAGTCATTTTTCATAAAGTTTACTTGTAATTGTCTTTCAAAAGCCCGATTTTAACTTAAATCACTTGCAAAGAGCCTTAAAAAGCCCGATTTGAGTCATGTTGTTTAAAAAGCACTTGCAATGTTTTTTCTAAAACCCGATTACAAGTAATAAAGTGTTTTATGTCTTTTTCACTTGCAATTTGTCTTCTAAAACCTGACTGCAAGTAAATATATGTCTTTTTTCAACTTGTAATGGTCTCCACATTTTTCCCTTACTTGCAATTTGTCTTTCAAAACCCGATTGCAAGTCATACCTTTTCAAAAACTTGCAAGACCTTGTATTTCCTCCTACTTGCAATCAAGAAATTACACATTACAAGTTGGTATTCACTTGCAATGTCTCTTCCAAAACCCGAATTGCAAGTAAGTCACCTGTAATGGACGCTCTATGCCAAGGAACAGTCATACAAAGTTGCAAACCTGAACATGAAGATTTTAAGGATGAATTGGTTTTTCAAGAGGTGGAGAAAATCTTTGGCCCTGGAAACCAATATGTTACAACTGCTAAGATGATGATTTCCATCAACATGCCTGCAGGACCATCAGAGGTTCTTGTAATTGCGGACAAGCTTGTAAGTTCTGTTCATATAGCTGCAGATTTACTCTCCCAAGCAGAACATGGGCCTAATAGTCAGGTGGTTCTCATTGTTGTCAAAGAAGGAATGAATCTGGATGCAATTAAAATGGAACTGGAGCAGCGACGCAATAAACTTCCACAAGGAGAATTTGCTGCCAAGGCACTAACTCATAGCTTTACTATTATTGCTAGAAACATAAAAGAGGCAATTTCATTCTAAACCTGGTAGGTACAGATCAGTGAGAGCGTTGGGGATTATGCAAGCGATTCAAATCATGTCCTTCCTACTCATGGATATGCAAGAATGTATAGGGGTGTTCCGTTGAACTCTTTTCTAAAGTACATCACTATCCAATCCTTAACAGAGGATAGACTCAAAAAAAAAAAATCTTGGTCCAAATGGCTAAGGTAGAAGGTTTAGAGGCTCATAAGAGAACAGTGACATTGCGGTTGCAAGATATTGAGAGATGGTCATCATCATGAGTGTAGCAACATGAAAAATTTTAGGACAAAGGATGATACTTAGTTTACTTCTGTCATGTATTATGTGATTTAGTTTCGACAAATTACATGTAAAATGGAAAAATGTAATTGCATGTAATCATATCACTTGCAAAGTTGTAACTTGTAATTGCATGTAATAACATTACAAGTCAAATTACAATAGGACTTTTAATGTTGAATAAATCAACTGCAATTAGTTAGTGGCTGAGAGAATTTCTCAAGTTAGTTAGGATCCTTCCACCTTTTTCTCAAGGCTTCTCTCCTATAAATACTTGAGAGGGTCTATTGTAATATTTATCTTTTTGCAATGCAACAAAACTCTGCTAGTTTATATGTGCACTTTAAGACTTTGAGCTTAGATGTAAATCAGATTACAAGCAATTAAAAGAGGCAAATTGGTTTCAAACTTTGTGTTGATTCAAGGTGTTATGTGACAATATTTTCTGCATATTGATTGTGAATTTTGTGGTGTTATACAAGAGGGATTCAAGCTCAATTTTGCAGACTTTGAGCTGCTTATTGCATTTGGAGTTTTAGATTGGTTTTCAGATTTGATACTGCAGACTTTGAGCTATTTGTAGAACGCTCAAGCAAAGGGGGTAATTTGCAGACTTTGTGCTACTTTTATTGTCTATGTTTGTGCATTAAAAGTGCATCATGTAGTTAGATTTTGAGCTGCTACATATTGTACTTGATTACCAAAAAATCATTTAAAAAGGTTGATAGGAGAGTAAGTTGTCAAAGACTTTGTGCTTTCAATTTGTTTTCCCGTCCCAGAGGAGCAATGGAGAACTTTGTGCCTTTATGGAAACTTTGTTTCTTTATTTGTTTACTTCATTAATTATTTATGCTTTCAGCTGTGATTCTTTTCTGAAATAAGAGAAAATAATAAGTGTCTTTTCTAAAAATAGAGAACAAGATAGAGTTTCACCCAGATTTAGAATAGATTTATAGTTAGAGTTTATTTTTGAATTATTAAAATAGAAAGCAAAGGGGGGAGCCTTCCCTTTGAAAATAGGAGAGTTTATCTCACACACTATGGCTGAAACCACAATTTTGCATATACTCAAGGTATACAAAATTTTCAACCAACAGGCTTATCCAATGGGGGTCCCATGGTGGTTTCAGCTAAGAGGATGGAGAAATCTTTTTGTAGGGTTGAAGTGACTTGGGCAGCTAAGTGCTTGATTACCGATACAAGTCCACCCAAGGATGGGAGGTCTTACCACATCAACATCCAATCCATCCTAGACAAGCAATGTAAGGTGTTCAATGAAATTCCTCCAAGGTTAACACTAGATAGAGGCTTCTAGCATGTGATTGAGTTAGAGGAGGGAGCAAAGCCAATCATCACTACGCCTTATCGTCATTCCAGGAGGTACAAGGAGATTGAGAATGGAATTAAGGAGATTGAGAATGGAATTAAGGAGATACTAGACATGGGACACATCCAACCAAGCTCTAGCTCGTTTGCCACTTCAGTTGTGTTGCTCAAGAAGAAAGATGGTACTATGAGGATGTGCATCGATTATACAACCCTTAACAAAAAGACAATCAAGAATCGCTACCCCATACCCAAGATCGATGAGTTGATAGATGGGCTTCATGGTGCGAGATACTTCTCCAAAATTGACTTACGATCAAGGTATCATCAAATATGGGTTCAAGATGAGGATGTGCACAAGACAGCTTTCAAATGTTACTATGGGCACTATGGGTTCTTGGTCATGTCATTTGGGTTAACCAATGCACCTACCACGTTCCAATCATACATGAATTAGGTATTTATTTTGCAACTGAGAAAATTTGTGTTGGTCTTCTTTGATGATATCTTGATTTTTAGTAAAACATGGGAGGATCACTTGAGGCACATAGATGAAGTGCTTGGCATACTTGAGCAGCATTCATTCTACACCAAGGCATCCAAATGTGAGTTTAGTTTGACTGAAATATTATATTTGGGGTTCAAGATTAGTGCCAAGGGGATTAGTGTGGATGAGAAAAAGATGAAAGCAACACAAGACTGGCCTAAACCAAGGAATTTAACACATTTGAGAGGATTTGTGGGACTATGCAGCTACTATCGAAGATTTGTAAAAGGTTTCTCACAACTTCCTACCCCATTGACAGATTTTATGAAGAAAGGGGCTTTCTCTTGGAGCCCTTCAACACAGAGAGCTTCTGACAAGCTCAAGGAGGTAATGAGTTCATGTCCTATTTTGGCTATTCCAGATTTCTCACTTCCTCTTGTTTTAGAATGCAATGTTTCAGGAGAGGGGATTGGAATTGTCTTGATGCAAAACAGACACCCCATAGCATTTGAGAGAAAAAAGCTCAAGGAGATAGAAAAGAGCTTCTCTATTTATGGCAAAGAGATGTTAGCCATCATGCATGCATTGGCAAAATTCAGGAAATATTTGGTTTGTGGAAAGTTTGTGGTGAAAATGGATCATAACAATTTGAAATTCTTCTTCCATCAAAAGGATTTGAATAATAGACAGCAAAAATGGGTGACTAAGTTGCAAGCCTATGATTTTGACATTGAATATGTTAAATGGAAAAATAATGTAGTGGCTGATACACTCTCTAGGAAACCTCATTTCTGCCTTATGACTAATATATCAGCCAATTGGAAGGCTTCCATAATGGCTTAGTATACTAAGAACATAGTTGCTACTAACATCCTAAATGGTAAATTGCAAAATGACAGGATTAAGGTGGTTGATGAGTTCATTCTCTACAAAGATCGAGTGCATCTTGTACCTAAATCTAAGGTGAAGGAAAGGATTTTGAGGGCATATCATGACACACCACTTGCTGGTCATCCAGGTTATTACAAGACATACAAGCAATGGAATGTTTTTCACGGAAAAGGCTCAAAAATGATGTGTTGAAGCATGTTAGGAAGCGTATGGTGTGCCAACAAAACAAAACAAAGCATGTTTTTCCAGCTGGGTTGTTGCAGCCTCTACCCATAACAAATCAAAAATGGAAGAGCATCTCCACAAATTTTATTACAGACCTCCCAAAGGTGCAAGGTAAGGATTGTATCTATGTAGTGGTTGATAGGTTCACTAAATATGCTCAGTTTCATGCCATTTCTTCAGAGTATAGGGCTCCACAAGTTGCTAATTTGTTCTTTAAGGAGATCTTTAAACTTCATGGGCTGCCAAGGAACATTATAAGTGATAGCAACAGCAGATTTATCAGTATTTTTTGGCAAGGGCTTTTTAGGTTGACAAGCAAAGAATTGACGCCAAGCACTATTATCATCCACAAACTGATGGGCAAACAGAAATTGTGAACAAATGGATAGAGGGTTGCTTGAGAAACTATGTTACAGGACAGCAAACAGCATGGATCAAATGGTTGCACCTTGGGGAATATTGCTACAATTCTACACATTACATGTCAATAGGTATGACTCTCTTAAAAGCACTTTATGGTTATGATGTTATTTCTTTCATGGATTTGATTCTCTCAAATAGTAGGGTACCGGGGTCTAAAGATTTGATTCAACAAACTATGGATGTTGTGAAAGCACTCAAGGAAAACCTACAGCAAGCCCAACAAAAGTTGTATGTTGATCACCACCTAACTGAGAGGATTTTTGAGTTAGTAGACATGGTATTTTTGAGGTTGCAACCCTATACACAATCTTCACTCAAGGGAAGTGGGGAGGAAAAGATGAAACCACGATTTTATGGCTCTTATAGAATCATAAGGAGGATTGGTGAGGTTGCTTATGAGCTGGAACACCCTATGAATAGCAGAATTCACAACGTTTTCCATGTGTCATGCTTGAAGAACGCCCTAGGACAGCAGGTCACTCACTCATTAGAGTTGCCTCCACTTGTCAATGAAGGGAAGTTGGTTTTAGAGCCCAAAGCCATCATTGATATGAGGGAAAAGAAGTTAAGGAATAAGGTTGTTCTAGAATATTTGGTGAAATGGAAAAATCTTCCACTTGAAGATGCAACATGGGAAGGAATGGAGATTTTCAACCATCTGAGTTTGAAATGGCTTAAGGGCAAGCCAATTAGAGGATGGCCTGTCATGACCCTAATAAAATAGGTCAACTTCAGCCGACCTAAACAAGGTGTTTTCAAACACCACTCCATTGAATTTAATTAAATAATGTATATATTTAAAATAAATATATAAATGTTAAAATTAATATATAAGTTAATTTTCAAAATTCAAATTTTTGGCACCTTGCTCAATTACATGCCTCATGTCGATGCCTATATTTATGACCTTGTTGGGCGCCATAAAAGGCTCGGAGGATTTTGGAATATTTTCACAAACGATGACACTATCAATACGAAAACCCTAATTGGTGCAAGGTGTTTAGACAAAACCCCAACCCCTTCCAACAAATTCCTTCAACATTCTACATTGACACCTAATTCATCATTCCTCTATACGTTGACCTAAAGTTTGTCAACCAGCAATCCCTGGCGACTGAGGTTGTTGGGAGGCGATTCCACAAGCAAATCTAAAACAAAGATATGTCACAGTCAAGGGATTATCACTAAACAACATAGGAGACCTGGGCAGCCAAATTTGGAAACCAAAGTTTATGTAGAGGTTAAGAGCACTCGCCAGTATCCAATGCGAAGCTGATTTACAACTCAGAATTGGACACAGACCATCAACCTGCAAAGGACATGTGAAATAGAGAATGTAATGTCCCCATTCTCAGAGTAACATCATGATGACTAGATTCTAGCCCAATCAGCATTCCCAAGGGTTAGATGGCAAGATAAAGGGAATGATTTTGGCCAAGCGTATCAAATTTTGGTGGTTAGAAATTATCCTTAACCAAGCAAGAATAATGTTGATCTTATTTTATCATTATCTCATGGCACACAAGGAGGTCTATTTGTTGGTCAAGGAGGTCTACTTGCTGGTCAAAGCAAGCAAGAAAGGTCTACTTCAAGTCAAAGCAGGCAAGGAGGTCTATTTGCAAGACCAAGCAAACAAGGAGGACAACCAAGCAAGGAGGTGAGTCGACCTCATCAAATCTGATCAGCTTCTAGAAGTTTCCCCTTCCTATGGCGGTTTAGGTGACTTAAGGGAGAAGCTACCAAAAATTAGTATTTTAAAATCAAATCTAATCTTCTCCTTCGGGCGGCTCAAGGAAGCTTCCAAAATAGAATTTTAAAATACTCAAAAAGGCTAAAAGGAAATCATATCTTCCTAGGACGGTTTGGGGAAACTTAGCCAAGAAGAAATTGAATATTTTAATAAATAAAATCAGATTATTAGATAAGGACGACTTAGGTGCCTTGGAGAAGAAGGCAAGGAATATTTTAATTAAATCAAATCAAATCTTCCCTAAAGGTGCCTTAGCCATGAAGTTATTGAATATTTTATTGAAAACAATTCAGATTCTCTTCTAAGGGCAATTTGGACTAGAAGCATTATTTAAAGGCATGGAGGGCTGTGAGATTATTATGTTTATGGATTGATACTTGCTTTCTTTTGTATGAAATAAGTTTTCAGAATTTCCTCAAGGTGGTGTTCCCTTGAGTCGTGTTTGGTGATGCTCCCTTACCCTTATTTGAGAGGTGAAATCACTCAGATTTCATCATAGGGCAGAATTGTGCAAGCTTGGTGCATTTTACAACTAGGGTTTGAAGACAAGTTCCTGGTCAAAAATCAGATTTGGAGGTCTACAGATTTTTCTGAGCAAATCTACCTTGGGCGATCTAGACTCGGGCCATTTTGGAGTGAAATAGTATTTGTTTTATGAAGCTTGAAGATTTTGGGTGACTAGGGTTCCAGTTTAGTGGCTGGAAATTGCATCTTCAGGTTTGATATAATTATATTCAGTCTTGGTATCTATTTTGGCATATCAATATATTCCGGTTGACAGAGTTGCTAGTATTGTAGCTATACTTCACATCTTCAGCCTTGGGTGTCCATTTTGAGGAGTTGTTAGAGCCCCTTCTGCAGCTCAGTCATAGCTAGAGACTGTAGCAGCAGCTGCTCTTATCATTCTTATTTTGGCATTATTGTATCATCTATTTCATCTAATATAAGGAGCTATCAATGAGTATGTTTTGTGGTTGTCATTGGTATCATTTATAATCATTTTTTGAGTATTGTGAAAGTCTGAAAAATAAAAGTCAGACCTGCAAATAATTGTATCAGACTTGTTTTGCAAAATAGAAGGTTGTTTCAATTCCAAAAATTATTGTATTTCTTGCATATCTATTATCTTAATGTTTTATGCAAATTTGGGCAACAAAACATTCATAAACCAAACCAAAAACAGTTTAGTTTGGGTCAAGATCTAGTTGGGATTCTTACAGTGGTATCAGAGCCACAATCCTACCAGCCTGAGGGTATAAAAAAATCAGTTGAGTCAATGGTTAGAATTAAAGATGGAAGATTGTTACCTACCTTCCTACCTACTTCATCAAAGAAAGAAAAGGCACCTAGCTTAGAAAAGATAATGAAGGACCTTGCTCAAACACAACAAAAGTTAGCTCATAATTTGCAGCGTTATGAAGATTCTCTTTCAAGACAATCCAGGCGCTCTAATGACTCATCCATATCTACAAATAAAGATTCAACACAACTGGATAGAAGGGAAGAAATACTTAGCATGTTTAAAGAACATGATACTTTCCCTCAATCTGTTAAGAAAGATTTACCTTCCACATCTACAAGTAAAGATTCAACACAACTGGATAGAAGGGAAGAAATACTTAGCATGTTTAAAGAATATGACACTCTCCCTCAATCTGTTAAGAAAGATTTACCTTTCCTTGATTTCATGGACTTGCATCCGAGGCTACACTACAAGACTAATTTGGCAAAGAAACAATACCATAGGATAGTTCTTAATCTATTCACACAAAAAGAGGATAGGAAAACTACTAGTGAGGTTTGCAAAAATCTTCATGAGGAGTTTGAGAAACATGCTGATTTAGTACATGAGGATAAAATGATAGAATCTTGTAATGATTCTAATGTGGCCCTGGCATTATCCTTACAAGAAGACACACATGAAGCATCTACAAAAGAAGGAGAATTACTTGCCTCTTCTACAAGTGAAGTATACATGAATTTCTACATTAGTGATGTAGAGATTGTTCTTGATCAGCCACATGAAGGTATAGATTCTTTAGATGATCCATTATTTGAGCAAAGCATTATCTCAACAACTCTACATAGTAATTGCAAGGAATCAAATTGTGAGTTGGGTGACCTTGAAGATGGTATTGTTAATGCACATGAAGACACCACAAATAGGTTTGATGATAATTCTGATTTGCTGATTACAAACAGCAGTCCATTATCGTAACATAATCATGAGGTTATAGATCAATCATATGAAGATGATAATGTTATAGAGTCTTCCCATGTTAGCACTGAAGTTTTGTGTGTTAAACGTGAGGAATGTATTGTGGATTTGTAATGTCCCCATTCTTTCGCGAGCATCAGAGTTGGTGGATTAGCCTATTATGTCGATCCTCGTAGGCTAATGGTTCTAGATAGAGGATCACTTGAACAGGCACTTGGTTGGTAAAATGTAGTGTTGGTATCCAGAGTATGGTGATGTGGTGAATTTGTGCGTTTGGCGTGTTATTGGAGCTTAAAATGATGATCTTCACCATTTATTTCACTTCCTCGGGCTTAGGGACCATGTGTCTATTATTTAAAGGGGTCACTTTCTATTTTTCAGTTACTATTCATGGCTAAAGTAAAAAAAAGACATAACTTAAGTGAATAGTGTTTTTTTAATAAATAGTGATTTCAATGTAAAATTATAAAAGACCTTGAGAAAGTTTGACCCATTCATGTTATGATGTTATTTTGCTGATTGAAAGTTGTGAGTGGGAGATTGTGGAAGAGGGAAAACTAGGGTTTCCTGATTTCAGCAGTGGGTAAGCCTGGTGGGGCTTTGTTCTTCGTTTCGAGCTTCTTGATGGTGTGAAAGACCACCTTAAAGTTGCAGATCAGAATTTGGATGCTTTGTTGGAGCCATTATTTGCTGTTTGCAAGTGATTGGAGTCATCTTTTGGAAGGGTTTTGTTGCCATTGACGCCATTTGCATCTACAAAGGAGCTGTTCGCATTTTTGAAGGATTTGGGACTGTTTTTTTTTACACCTACAGCCAGCCGCCATACTTGAGGGTTTGTAGCAGCAAAAAGAAAAGAAAGGCCTCTTTAAGGGAGCTGCTATCACTTCAAAAGGGGGCGCCCTTGTTCTAGAAAGCCTCCTAATCCCTTTTTTGGAGGGAGAAACTTGTATTGTATGTTGTGTGAGCAATTTATTGAGGGTGGGTACTGTAGCAAAGCACTATTCACAGTGCTGTTTGGCTGTAAGTTAATTTATTGCATATGATGTATCTAGTTTTGAGATCTATGTAAGTCATCTATCTTATGTACTCACATATATAATGAAGAAAGTCTCTTAACTATGAAATTGAGTCATTGTTTGAGTATCATTGAAGTTTAGTTTATTTTGAGTTCATATTATATGCATATGCTTGTAAAATTCATGTATATCATTGGCATCGAACATCAAAACACAAAAACAAGAAAAAGCAAAATACAAAACCACAAATCAGACCTACAAGCACCCTGAAATCATTGCACTAGAGTGTTGCTTCATCACGGTGGTATCAAAGCATATCACTACAGTGGTAGCAGAGTGGATCACCGGAGTGTGGTTCATCACAGTGGTATCAAAGCGGTTTCCTGCCAACCTGTTGGGTAGGTTCAACTGCAGATCAGAAGTTACAGTTGAATAGCATAGCTATTCCCAGGGAGCAGTTAGATACCATGATGGGAGAATTGGAGAAGCTACTACAAAGTCAGAAAAAGATGGCTGAGTTGCTCTCACACACTACAACCATAGACAGAATTGCAAGGTATGTGACATCCATCTACAGGTCCACATCACAAAACAAAAAGAAGAAATTGTGTTTTTATTGCAAAGGGGCTTACGATGAAAACCATGATTGCCTTTTGAGACCTAAGGGCAAGGCGAATAGAATAATGTGGGCATCCTATGAGGATTTAGAATCCAAAATGTCCCACCCGCAAAAAAATTATGAAGAATCTGAGTCAGAACATGAGGTCTTTACAAGTGAGGTATCTAGAAGCCTTTACAATGAATTCTTAGCAGTTAACGACCAGCATACTACTAATCCCTTGGAGAGCAAAAATCAGACCTTAGAAGATCCACTTGCTGATGATTAAGTTGAAATTTCTAAGGTAGTTGTACGGGAAGAGCACTTGAGTCCTTTTGAAGATGAAGAAAATTTAGAACTCGAGGGTGATGGGCCTAACCAACATGCTGAAAGTAACTTCCATATTTTTGATAATCCACCTTTTGAGACAGCAGTTGATATGTCCTATGTTAACCCACTTTATGAGGTAGAGTTGCAAGATGATCATGTTGTGGGACATGCGCAGGAAGAAAGGGCCCCATATGAAATCAATGAGGGTTTTGAGCTCCCTAAATGTTTGGTATCAGCAATTAATGATGAGACTTCTGATCACTTTGAAGATCCCAATTCAGTCTATGTGCAAGGATTGTCAGTTCATGAATCACACAGGTTTGTTTTACAGTATCAAAGGCACGAGCCATCTTTTGATTCTAGTGTTGTTAGTGATGAGCCATTGACAGAGGTTGGAGCTTTTTACCGCGACTGCATAGTGAGGAGTACTCATCACTTCTCCTTTAGTCCACACATGGAGGATTTGTTGACGCATCAGTGTGGACCGGCTCAGAGTGTGTATCACCCATTTTGGGATGGAAAGTTACCATCATCAGTAGATGGAACTCATGGCAGCAAGTACCCAACTCAGTTGTCGGAGGTTAATTGCTTGCAGGATCGGTATTTAGTTTTCCATCATGCGGGTGCATATCCAACAAGGTTTGTTGCTTCTTTTCCTCATAGGCTACTAGTGGGCACAGGGTTACAGAGGTATTGTAATGACAGCAGGCATGATGGCACAGGTGGATATCACATCCATGAGAGTTTAGCAGAGGTTATGGAGAGATGTTACGTAGCAGATGCTTCCAGATATTCTTACCTCCTCATGATGGATGGATGTGAGTTCAGTTTATTTTGGGATCCAGGAGGAGATAGAGTTAGCACTGTCGTTTGGATGGATCCCAGTGTATTGCTTCACCACTTATGGTATGGTGGAGTTAGGATCAGTGTTGAGAGAATCTTGAATAATGCCCAGCGAAAACTCATGCTTTCACAACAAGGATTAGCTTGTAGCTTGCAGCAGTATGAGGATTACATTCCAAGACGAACCTTATCATGAAGCAAAAATGAGGGACTTGGTGTAGTACCCAAAAGTCTCTATGATGTGTTTGGGCTAAAAGGTGATAAGTCAGCAAAGAATTACCTACAGTCTACCGATGGGCATGAGGCTGAAAATGAAGTTGTTGTTGATGCGGAAATATTACAACATGAAAATAGTACAGTGGAATTCCAGAATGAAATTCACATCACTCAAGAAGTTATTATCAACACTAATAACAACTCTGGCTTTCATGACAGCAGTGATGAAACCTTGCATCAGCATGAGAGGATAGCGATTTCACTGAGAGATGAGGTTTCAACAGAGTGGCCACAAGTAGGTACTCGAAATTTGGGTACTAACAATGCAATTTGTGGTGAAGATTCAAGCCCCAGTGAGACTGACTTTTCCTATCAAACCGTAGGAAACCAATCACAAAAATTATTTAAGGGCAACGAATCCCAGGACCGCAAGTCAGGTGGATGTGCAAATGCCTTGGATGGGGAAGTGTGCGAAGATATTGACAAAACGACAGCCTCTACAATATCTGTTGAGCCATCCTATGAAGTACATAGCAGCAGTACCCCTGTTGATATTGTGGGCGACACTGATAGCACAAACGATGCTGCTTATCAGTTAGTGAGCGATGATGATTCGGCCTCATATCAAAGTGCAGACTTTGTTTCAGAGAACTTGTATAGGATTCTTGAGTTTCAGATATCTCATCATTTGGTTGGGCAACTTAAGGTCAATGATAACATGATTGCTACAGCATTAGAGCATTTTGATGTTGCTCAACAGATGTTAGCTATGTATGATTGGGGTACTCCAATGTCAGATGAACATGGTGATAGTAGCCTTTCCCTTGCAGAATTCCATGCCCTACGAGAAGCCATTAGGATGATGAAACAAAATCACTTACAGTTACTAGTTGATAGGGATTATCTTCTCGAGTGGGGGTGCACTTGCTACGATGCACTAAAGGGGAAAGAGGAGGAGGTTGACGAGCTCACTCATGAGCTCGAGGTGACTATGGACTCAGTGGAGAGTGCCCAGTTGGCCTTTCAGGAGTCACACTCACGGTTGGAGGAGCTTACCATGGTCTCGAGTTTGGCACAATCTTCACCAGCTTTCGACACAGTTCAGGTTCCCATGGCAGCAGTTGGTGAAGAACCTATGTCTACAGATTGTGGTTGTGAGCAGGTTGAGGATATGGTTACTACATCCATCCTGGTTTCGGGTGCAGCTGATACAGGCGAGGTGAGAGCCTTGGTTGAGAGTTGCGGAGAGCCATGTGTTGCACCTAGTTCCCCTGAGTTTAGTCTCATGACAGGTGTTGCAAAACAGATTATCGATAGCTATTGTGACATGGTAGTTGACTCACCAGAGAGTTATGTGTCAACTTATGACACTACTCCATCCACTTCATACAAGATATGCAGAGCAACATCTAGTTGGGAGATTGGTTCTTATGTCGATTTGTTTCCCTCTCCTAGAAACAAATCAGTCTTTTCATCCAATACAATTGAATATGGTTGGCAGCTTGATGAGCCAATTCAGGAGCACAATTTAATGTATTGTTCTAGGGACTCAGAGTTGGACGGTTCAGACCAGCATGGAGTGAGTGCGCAGTTCATGAATAATCCCTTATTTGAGGTTGATGGTGGTTTGATCTATGAAAATCCACTCTTCGAGCTAGAAGCCGATCATACTCCTGATACTAGTTCCAGATTGAGTGACAGTCGCAGTGTTTTGGATCGTCCTCGTGCATCGGGATTCCAAATAGGGCTCACAGAGGAGTTTAATAGTGTGTACACGGTGATGAGTGCTTATAGTTTTTCCTTTGAT
>VDFB02063306.1:33842-61748 GCA_007258455.2 Sequoia sempervirens
GGAACTCAAATTCAGAGTACAGAGTTTCAGGGTTTCTTCAGAAGGTCTACCATAGTCAAAATAGAGGACTTCATCATAATCACTCCTAAAGCCAACTGTCAAGATTTGCTATTTTCAACATACACTAATTTTAGTCGTCACCATTTTTTTAGAGACAAGTATATTCTAATAAATCTATTTACAGATCAGCTATTTTTAGACAATCTTCAAGGTGGTCTATTGTTAACTGATAGTTATCTTTATCAAAAATCTATCTCAAAATTTCCTAAGTTGGGTCAAGTATTAGTTGATGCTATTGTGTAATAAGTTTGTTTGGATGCAAGAAAACTATCATTAGCATAGATATGTTAGTTTTTAATTTATTTTTCATGTAATGTTTTGTAAAAACTTATAAATGTCATTTGCACATAGTTAATAATCAATAGAAATCGGTATACTTCTTTTGCTACACAAATTGTTGTTGATTATGTGTTCTTACATGCTATTGTGCTTTTATAAATTACATACCACTTAACAGTTATTGGAAGCTTTGCATTGTGGTAGTTGTTAAGTTGGTTATTGTCACTTTGAATGCAATTATTATGTTTAGCATATAATGTCTAATGTATGTGTAGATGAAGTGAATTTGAGTATTTTTATTGCTAACAGCAAGTTTTGTATTGAAAGTCATAGTGAAGTGGGTCTTGTAGCTTTGTATAACATTCCTCTCTTCTAATTCACCAAGTCTTTTGTGTTATATAAACCTATGATACACGAGGATGTGTCCCCTAACTTTGTGTAGGCATTCCCTACTGAGGAAATGGAGACACCTCAATAATGTCCCTCCACCGTCCTCGTCCCAAAAACATTGCAGAAACCTGCAGACTATCAACGATGTAATTGACATCCCTTAACCATCTTGGAATAACTTAAAAACAATCAAAAAATAAATAAATGCAAAAAACCCAAGGAACAAATATATAATCTAGTGAAGAATGTCTAGGAATTCAGTTTAGTAGGTATAATTTATATTCAAAGGTCATTACCCCTCAACCCCGCTGGAGGCGTTATCCCCAAACCCCCGCAAATGGTGTTGCCCCTTGACCCCTCTAGGGTTTGTCGCCCCCCAACCCCCCCCCTAGTTTTTAAAAGCAAAAATAGCAATCATTTTGGACCATGCTAGATGGACAACTTTTTCTATACATACATAGATAACCATCCTTTGGGCATTTTATTGTAATTTTTATATAATATATATGTACATTGACAATGAAAGCAACGAAATCTTCACATTTTTAATTTGTGTGTTAACTCTCATATGAAATATCAATGCAGCTCTAATGTTAAGTAATAAGGTTCTATAATGTAAATAATGAATACCTTATCAATGTTATAAGATGAATAATTGAAATTTTCTCTTGCCATCCCCTACAAATGGCCTCCAAAAAAATTGTCTCAAAAACACATCCCCATACCGAAAACTTGGAGTAACAAAGATTTAAGCCGATCTTAGTTTTATGTATACTTGCACTCCTCAATCTCTGATTTTTATTGAATAGCATAAGCATGGTATTTTAAGTTTGATTGTATTGCATACTTGAACACACGCATTTAGTTTTGTTAGCTATGCATGAACCACCCCAAAAAACACATTTGTGCAGATTGTAAATAGCAAGTGCATATTGTTCAAATTGGGGTTTTAGGTTAGTTTTTGTACAAAGAGTTTCCCCTTGAAATTTGAAGAATGGTTCTACCATACGTTAAATTTAGTGTCACAATGAAAGGTGCAAATTATGACACCAACACTCATCTATATGTCTTAAATTTTATAAAGACAGTTTGCATGAAGCTAAACTCATCATGCAAGTTTGTGACAAATCAAACTCGTTGTTTGAGTTCGTACCAAGCTGAGCCTCATCACTTATGACAATTATTCTAATGGTGTGTTCCTCTATTCCTGCATCTCCTTTGCATCTCTGCCTTTTTAAATTCCGTCTTAGAGAGAATGAAAGTATATCTTAAGCTCTTCATTAGTCAAGCAAACTAAGAAGTTAAGCTGATTGATTCGATCAAGGCTTATTCAGATTGAGGGCGCATCCCTTCCACGGAAATAAATCATTCTAAAGTATCTCCTGCTTTAATTTCATATAAGGAACAGGAATGCTTCATCAAATGTACTTTGAAATTCAACACAAGTTATTCTAATCCATTACAACAACTTTGGTAATCTTAATGTTTTATTATCTAATATATGTTGTAAGCAATAGTTGTCAAAGAAAATTTCATTCTCAATAAAAGTCTAAAGACAGTCTGGCTTTTTTTTATTAAAGATTTTATGGCCATGTTACTTTTCTTTGTTATTTAACGAAATAATCAATTGTGTCAAAAATGTTTTGTGAAAATTTGCTTAAACCATGTCATTGTTGCTTACAGTGGCATCTATGTTACAAAAGGGGCTTATTCAAATATATTTCAATGACGAAATACCTGAATAGCAGGAGTTGCGAAAAACCACAAAAAGGTTGGACATCCCATAGCTCGCCTTTGATGTCTAAAATGTGCATATTGCCGAAGAAAATCTGACCCAGGCATCGGTAGAAATGGTAGCACTGAAATCACACAGAAAATTTGAATATGTAGGAAAAGAGTAGACCAGAGAGATACTAATGGTGAAATTTGTAACCAGTTTATGGAAAATAAAAAGTGCAATAAACTGGAAATGGGGCCAATGTCTATAAGAATAAGAATGTATTCAAGAAGCAAAACCAGACCTACAGAGTATAAGACTTAAAAGCATTTCATATCTTAAGACTTTATTTTCTACAACCAAAAAGAGTAAAAGGAAAAGATGGAAACAAGCAATTTGTACACTAAGCCATGCTTAGAACATAAAATCAGCAAGCGAGCTGGACCATCTAGATTTGATCTTAAGGATTCAGACCTCATATCCCTAAAGAACATTGAATCTAGACAACATATCTGATCTTTGTGTGTTCCTAATGATATTGCTTCTATCTATCTTCTGTCTATACCAGGCAATTATTCATATACATGCACAATTCTAAAGCAAAAAGTCACATTACCAATTTTACATAAACATAAATTTGATCATTTATAATATCATATAAAAGCATGGCATCTCCTAAGCTCTTCCTGATTCTCACATTCTTCCTAGAAACTTTTCAGGAAGCTAGTAAGTTCTTTAGAATCAAAATGCACCATGGATCGTCCCAAAACCTTCATGCTTTATGGTATTTCCCATAAACAAGTAATCTGAAAACAACTGCAAACTCCTGTAATGGAATCTTAAGTTTAATCTTGCCCACAATCTCCACCATGACAAGCTAGCCTATAAAGAGTATCCTAATGTCCTAAACAAAAGGAACATTAGTTTCTCTTGGAATAGTTGAATGAATTCGCTCCAACACTCAAGTAACACAAAATCCATTTGAATTATCCTTATGGTATTTCCCATAAACAGGTTAACTGAAAATAACTGCAAGCTCTTGTATTGAAATCTCAAGTTTAATCTTGCCAAACTAAATACGACTAGATGACCATTAACTAAACAAATAGAAAGATATTATACTAATATTGCCCACCATCTCCACCATGACAAACTTTCCTATAAAGAGGATACACTTTCTCATAGGCAAAAGAAAAGCTTGATTCTATTAGAGTAATATTGCAATATTTAGTGTATAATGGTCAATTAAATTGTGAGGATAGACTTTAGGAGTATTCTTTTATTCTTTCAAATAAGTTCTTATCCTTTGCTTTATTAGTTGTTGATCTTATCCTTTACAGATAGATCTTTTGGATCTCTTATTTAAGGAGACTTTTGCTCCTTAATTTAATATCAAATATCTTGGTAATCATTCTCTATGTTTTTAATTATTTTATGGTATTATAGCTCAGGTTTTGAAAATTCTCAAGATCACTGAACGCGTGAAGTCCACGGATTGTGACAATGACAAATTGCACGCAAGAGACAGAGAAGAATGTACCACAGGAAGTTGTACGGATACGTACAAGGGTTTTTGGCAAATTTTTTCAATAATTCATGGGTCCATTTTCTACAATCACTAGTGCCAAGCATTTTCTCTTGTTTGTAGATGATTACAATAAGAAAATGTGGATGTTTTTCCTACATAAAATTATAAGTGTTTACAGAATTTCAGAAGTTCAAGTCCTTAGTAGAAAATGAGTCAGGATGTGCAAACATAACTCTTAGGTCTGATAATGGTGGTGAATTTTGTTCCAATAAATTCATTGGCTTTTGTGCTAAATATGGTATCAAACACCAATTCACAACACCCTATACTCCACAACAGAATGGAGTGGTTGAGAGAAGGAACCATACAATTATGGAGATTGCCTGATATATGTTGGACAACAAGAGTGCTCCCAAGAAGTTTTGGGTAGAGGTAGTTTACAGTGCAATGTACCTTCTCAACAGCTCTCTGACACAGATAGTGAAGGAGAAGACCCTAAATGAAGCATGGTCTGGGAGGAAACCAAGAATTGGCCACCTTAAGGTTTTCAATTCTACTCTGTACATTTGGATGCCAAATGCCAAGAGACCAAACTTGACTCCAAGAGTCAGACATTGATGATCACAAGATACAATGACAATCATAAAGCCTACAAGCTAATTGATGTGGTCACTAATAGTTTGACATTAAACAGGGATGTGGTGATTGATGAAGAATTTGGGCATTTTCAGCTCTCTTCCAACATCAAGAGCATTGAAGATCAGCCTCTGAAGGCTAAAGATTTGAGTGTCTAACTTCCATTAGCTGCACCTAAAGGGAGGGAATCTAATGATTCCGAACATGTGGAATCTCCCAGACAAGTACCAGTACCTGTACTGAATGATTTTCTCTAGGCGAACCTGGATTAGCATCCAAATGATATAGTACCAAGCAGCCCAAGTCATGATGACCACGCTGATTTAGATGGAGAGGGTTCTACAAAGAGACCTAAGTGGTGGAGAAAACTCATTGGTGATGTTTGGGATGGTGATATGGTTGAGGGCTGGTCATCTAGAGGCAAAAGCATGCAAAACACAATTAACTTTGCTCTAATGGCTAGCATTCAAGGTGTTTATGAACCAAAAGATTTTCCTAAGGAAAAAGGTAGACCTGAAAGGGAAAAAACCATGGAAACTAAACATCAAAGTCTTATGAAAAATAGGACTTAGGTTCTTTCAAATCTTCCATCAGCGAAGAAACCCATTGGCTGCAAATGGGTGTACAAAGTCAAGAACAAAGCACGATTGGTGGCTAAAGGATTCTCACAAAGAGAAGGTATTGATTATGAGGAGACCTTTTCTCCTATAAAAAAGATGAGCATCATTCATCTTGTTATAGCCATGGCAACACAGTTTGGCTGGAAAGTCCATCAAATGGACGTGAAGAGTGTCTTCCTCAATGGTGACTTAGAGGAAGAAGTGTACATGACTCAACCTCAAGGATTTCAAGTTGCAAGAAAGGAGCATCAAGTATGCAAGCTGACGAAGGCTCTTTATGGCCTGAAACAAGCACCCAAGGCATTGTACATAAAGATTGATAAGTATTTGGATGATTGGATGAGCAGGGGTTTCCAAGAAGTCCTTCATATCCCAATTTATATGTGAAAAGCATAGGCAATGAAATCATCCTTCTAGGCATTTATGTGGATGATATCATCATTACAAGCAATGAGACACATTTGATTGAGCAAATCAAATGTAATTTGTGTTAGGCGTTCGACCTTACAGAATTAGGCCTCCTACATTATTGCCTAGGTGTAGAGGTTTGGCAAACAAGTGGTGGTATTTTTATTTCTCAATCTAAATATGCTAGGAGTTTGCTAGACAAGTTTAGAATGATAGATTGCAAAATCTCGTCTATGCCTATGGAGAAAGGTTGAAGCTTTCAACCAAAATTGACTCAAAGGTGATCAATGAGTCAGCATTCAAGCAACTAGTGGGCATCCTTATCTATCTTATAGCCACTCGACCTGATTTGAGTTACATTTCTCATTTAATGACATCCCCAAAGGCAGAACATCGGGTTGCAGTGAAGCGGGTACTGAGATATGTGAAAGGAACAATTGACTTTGGAATTTTGTATAGCAAAAGCAAAGACCCTAAGCTGATTGAGTTCACAGATTCAGATTGGGCAGGTTATGTTGACAGTAGGAAATCCATTTTTGGACATGTTTTCAGTCTTGATACAAGTGTAGTCATATGGACTGATAAGAAGCAGCAGGCAATAGCTCTTTGCGCGATAGAAGCAAAGTGTCGAGGAATAGTCAAAGCAACATGTGAGGCAACATGGCTTTGGAGGATGCTTTCAAACATGAAAATGTCTCAAGTAGGGCCTTCACCCTTGTTTTGTGACAAACAAGGGGTGCTCAAGCTTGCCAAGAATCCAATCTTTCACAAGTGTACCAAACATGTGGAGCTTCATTATCATTTCATTAGGAAACTTGTAGAAGATGGATCAATATTGTTGCAGTATTGTCCAACTAAGGACCAGACTACAGGCAATCTTACCAAGTCCTTCAGCATTGACAAATTTATTAGATTTTGGGATAAACTTGGTGTAGTTAATAGATTGACCATAAGGAAGGGTATTAGAGTAATATTGTAATATTTAGTGTATAATGGTCAGTTAATTTGTTAGGATAGACTTTAAGAATATTCTTTTATTCTTTCAGTTAAGTTCTTATCGTTTGCTTTATTAGTTGTCAATCTTATCCTTTACGGATGGATTTTTTGCATCTCGTATTTAAGGAGACTTTTGCTCCTTAATTTAATATCGAATATCTTGGTAATCATTCTCTATGTTTTCAATTATTTTAGATTCTATTATAGTAATTGAATGAATTCATTTCAAAACTTAAAGGTACTACAAAATCCATTTAAAATAATATATATTACCTCAAAATAAGTATCAAATTAGAAAAAAAAAGCTAAGTCATCAGATGCAAGTTTTCCCCTAAGACGCATCTTTGGGACCTAGACATCCATCCATCCTAGGGGCAAGGGAACAAGGTGAAGACATACCGTCCCGCTCCCTATCCCCCCTTTATAACAAAAAATGGAACATCCCACTAGTATCTCCTTTTTCTTTTTGTGAAATTGAACCACCCTAACATCTAAAGGACATCACAATGCCCCCCCACATTTGCACTTTTTAAACAAAAAAATAATAAGACATGGGACCTTTCTCGTGAACTTATTGAAACTAAGATCAAACCTTTTCAAGCAAAGTAAAGAGGAAAGTGAGGAATCTTCATAGCCTTCCATATTTAGTTCACCTGCTAGAATTTGTCACATGTGATTCCAATCCATTCACATGAGAACTAGGAAGACTAGTTCCTCGAACAAATTAGACTTGAACCAAAAAGCATTCACAAACAAAATGATATGCATCAACTCTTTTGCATCCATTTTTACTATGCAAATGTGTAAATTTTATTGCATGGGCTAGTGAATCCATTACAAAATAGCCTTGTATATATAACCAAGAAGTAAATGATTCGTGTTGAAACCAAAACTCCTAAAATAATGAAGCCCTAACAACATGCTAACTATGCCTAACAATATGCTAAAAAAATTAGCTATACACTAATATTTTTAATGTATATTATGTCTAATATATCTAAGATCCATTACAAAATAGCCTTGTATATATAAACAAGAAGTAAATAATTCATATTGAAACCAAAACTCCTAAAATCATGACGTGCTAACAACATGCTAGCTATGCCTAACAATATGCTAAAAAAATTAGCTATATGTCAATATTTTTTATATATATTATGTCTAATACCCCCCTTTAATGACTAATTCTTTTTCAAGTGAATCAGATTTAGGCATCACATCAACTAGAAGGAAAGTGAGGTGAATAGAACTTTATTAAATCCAGACATGAACTCAAACAATGGAAAATCTCGTTGCCAATGCAGTAAATATTGCCAAATATCCCTCATGGTCACCAATCCATCTTGTCAAAGTATATAGGTAACCAGCCATTGTAACTATTGAGTAAACTAGAAATTGATGTTGAATACTAGGTTCATTAGCTTCACATTCTGGCTCATTTGTGTCATCTTGTCTTGAATGTGTTATTTTTCAAATGTTTGTTGTCAAAGTGATCAATTCTAACACCAAATATTTTTGACATCCAAGAATAAACAACATTATAACGTATCCTATATCTTGCAAATGTTTCTTTCAATTTCTTGAATGTTCAATGTCTAATGCTCTCCAACCTTAAGAGTATCTCAAAACATTTACCACACACCATAATTCTGGTGACTTATGCCCCTAACACCTACTTCAACCTTGAACGATCGGAGGTACACCTTTAATGACCACTCCGCCCTAGATGGGCAAATATGTTCCTAATGGTTCTACCATTCCCGCTTTGCAACATGATCAACTTCCACAAATTCCTAGTCATGGAAGTCCCATTCACTAATTACCTAACAGGTACCACTTTTTCAAGTGCTTATTAACTTGTCATATATCAAACATGCTTTAGATCTACTTCCATCATTGGATATCACAAGCCTCCACTTCATTATAGAATGCTTCTAATGGAATTCTTAAAATTTTCCTAGGGTTTTAGCCTAGTCAATCTATGGTTTATCCTTTGAAAAAATGGCTTGCTTTCGTTTCCTCTTCATGTGCCTTTCCTAGCTAAGCTTATGTTTTGTCAGACCTGTTGCTTCGGTTACCTGTGTTTAAGTAGGGGCTTTATCCCCTTATTTATTGTCAATATTACCAACACCATCCTAATGATGATACCGCATTCTCTCGTTATCTTTTTGTCACCCACAAAGGTTGGCTAGGTGTCGCAATTTCATTACATCGCATTCGGGCTAGCACATTACACTTTCATTTATAAAGTTTGGGTTCAAAATTGTGGGCTTGTGCTTTAATGCCAAGTGTCCTTGGGGGCAATCTATATAGAGTGGTCCCCCCCAAACAAGTGTCAACTTCAATGAGTTCATGCATTCTCATTGGCCGACAAGGTTCATATACATTCTTGAGGATGCAAATGACATGAGTTTTGTCATATTAGCCAAGTATCAATACTCTATTGCATCGTGAAACCTCTTCACATCATGGTTTTTAGTCTCGGCACATTCTTGCAATGAGTCAAATTACAATATTAAAATCTTTTCTTGGGGCAAAGTGACTCCATGTGGTGATTTTTGATTGCATCACATGAGTCCTTTCACATTGCAATTTCATATCAACACTTCTCTTTCAAATCTGTGAAGTTGCAGTTTATTGACACATGTCACAAGTAATGATTGGGCTTGATGACAAGGATCATTTCTATTGGCCCGAAGCTTATT
Source organism: Sequoia sempervirens (assembly GCA_007258455.2). Classification (NCBI taxonomy): domain Eukaryota; kingdom Viridiplantae; phylum Streptophyta; class Pinopsida; order Cupressales; family Cupressaceae; genus Sequoia; species Sequoia sempervirens. The sequence goes on from VDFB02063306.1 coordinate 43,182, forward strand.
ATATGACTAGCTAGCATTAGATGTGTGAAGTTGAGACAATTGTCAACACATTATAGCATCAAATAGCTTCTTTGCATTGTAATTTGACAAGAATTCATTTTAAATTCTTTGTGATGGCTTTTTAGTCAACAATGTGATACGCAATATCCATTGACTTGACTCTTTCTAAGGATTAACCACTCATGTTCAAACACAAAAAAAGAGTCCATAGCACACCATGCAAAGTTTCAGCACATATGAGCATTTTCAATTCAGAAGATAATGGAATGGTGTAGTGGCTTCAAACACAATCCCAAGGCCTTAGGGTATTACTTTCAAAAGAAGAAAACAAGTGATCAAGAGTACGCCACAGAGGATACAACAAATTTTAATGGTGTTTCATTGCAACTAGTCCAATTTTAAGGAATCAAATTGCTAACTAAACGAGTAAGTTCTTCTAAACCATTTTGTGTTGCAAAAGGCTCAAATTGCTAGGGTTTGCTTCTTATTTCCATTGAATCGTGAGGGCATTTGCTGTATTCTATGAATTGTCAATATTGCCTCTCCAAAACCTAGGGTACTTTTGCATTAGTACGATGACAATTTTCAAAATGAGTCAAATTTCATTCCAGGGTGGTAGGGCAAAGAGAAGTTTGGAACAAGATCTTATAAATCAATCCTTGGTTCCGCCAAGAGAACCAAGCATGCCCAAGGCACAAGTATTCTCTCGAACAAAATTCATGAGAGTCAAACAAATTAGAGATGCAATTGTCCCCATCCATGGGTGGTAATTATTCCAATTCTACTATTATCGTATTAAAAATGCCTATCATTGTGTCCAACATATAGAGATTTGATTTAGGGAAATTGGTTGTCCCCAATGTGTTTGTGAGTATGGACCTCATGCAAACTATATGCAGCCAATACAATGTTGCCACCAAAACATTGTTAAATTGTGAGGGTAAGACTTTGTTTGTCCTAGACAAAGAATTAATTGAGCAATTCTTCAACCTAAACCCTCAGGTCAATATTAAAATAAATTTTGATGCACTATGTTGAGAATACAAAAAAGACAAGCATAGCTACAGAGTCAAATGGCTGCCAAATCATAGGCAAAGAGGCCCTAATGGGGTGAGACAAATTGCATCAGAGGAGACTGATGCCTTTCAATGTAGATATTGTAGTGTCGAAAATTGCATACCCTCGCAATTTCACCTACACTTTTGAATCCACTTTAGTATCCACTCCCTTAATAATTGTGTAGGCTCATTTCAGCCCCTGCATCAACCTTTTTCCCCTCAGGATGCTCAAGACATTTTTCAACAGCCATCTTCATGTGTCAGCTTTGCATTAAACCTTGTATTTTCCTCGTTCCCACCATTTTTTAGCGTGATTTGTCTAGACAATAGCGCGTGCGTGGATATCCACACACCACACTAGCATCCTGCAACATTTCAACATTCAAACGACCATTTTTAAGCACATTGTCACTTGTCACCTACCTTGGCCGACAGAAACAGCTGCCACTTGTCACCTACCTTGGTCACTGGAAACAACCCGAGCCGACTTGTAATGGCTCAAGAACCTTCTTTTCCCTACTCTTCTCTCTTTTAAATCTATCCTTTCACTTCATTTGCTCTCTCTTGCTCTCTTGATCTTTCTCTCTTGGTCTCTTGCTCTTTCTTTCTTCTCTTTCTATTTCTCTTTCTCTCAAGCTTGCACAACTCTCTACAACTTGCTACAACAGTTTCAAAGCTCTCACAATGTTCTCTACAACTATCCTGGCTCTCATAGCTTTCTTTCTCTCTCTCTTTCTCTCTTTGGCTTCCTCAAGCCTTACAGGTATATGTACTTGTCTTATGCCTTTGAGCATGTTCGGACATCGATGCGTCGTTGGGACATGCATGTGTCGCGCTGTAGTCATTGGGTCATGTTGTCGTCCTTAGCCGAGAGCTTGTTAGTCTAGCCGAGAGCTTGTCAGTCTGTCCAAAAAACCTCTGACCTACTCTTTTTGTTTCTGGAACTCTCACCATTTTATTCTATCACTTGAGCTTTGTTCCTTAGGGTAGTTGAGGACCATTTCTCCTTGAAGACTGCTTGTCCTAAGACTCAAGGGTAGAAAATTTCCTCTACAAATACATTTAAAGACTATTTCAAAATGACCTATTTCGTACTCTGCTAGGTTTTAAGGGTGGACTATAAGGCCCATATACCAATTCACTTATGATGATGATGGTTGCTAATATTCAACATCGGCATCTAAACAAAATGTTTGATTTTGCATCTTTCATAGCCAATGGAATCCACAAGGATTGGTCTCTCAAAAAGTTGATGATAGGGTTCCCTCTTTTAGATGGTACTCCATGTTATGTCATATTCTATTGAATCTTGGGGGGAATATCTAGGACTCTACGCTTCAACTTAAGCACAAAACCCTAGAGGGAGACCCCATGCCAATCCTAGTAATGACGTGCATTTGGGAAGCGCATTGCCAAGCATTAGACTATGGTATGCTTGAGGGGCATTTTGTTCAAAACATGCTAATTCTATTAGGCCAAGAGAGGAAGAAATTATCTAATAAATGTTATCAAGTTTTTGACACCTAGGGATCTTCATCCTAGGGATTGTTGTAATCACAATTGAGGTGACTAGTTCTTTCATAAGAACAAGATAGTCATTAGAATTTATGAACTAGAGATCGAGCTACATGCTTTTCTTATATAGGTACTAGATAAGGTGGCTTTCCTTGAGGCTATATAGCAACTAAATGAAGCAAACAAGAACCATTTGAGGCAGCATAAAAAAGACTCTTTGATCCCATCTACATTTAAGTTCTCAAATTTTACAATTACTACAAGGGAAAAGGATTAGAACTTTTGGGTTCTAAATTGATTAAATACAAAATGAGAACAAAGAAGGGGAGGAGGTTTGACCCTAAGCACTACATTGATAAAATTAGAAAGGAAGTAGAAAGGTCAACCTATGAACAATTCGATGAAGCAAAGGACTTGACTGCGAATTCTTCAATCAAAGCAAAGGTTGACAACAAAGGAGATAAATTGGTGAGGATCCGCCTTAGAGAAAGAAAGAAGATCCCATCCTCGGAATGCAAAAAATGTTGGATAATGCAAAATATTTAGGCGTGATACGCCAACGAGCTATTACACAACCTGTCATTAGAGACCCTGTTATGAAAGTGCAACAGCAAGGAGAGAAAGAGAGAGCAATCTATCCACTTGCTCTAAGAGCTACCTACTATGGAAGTTGGGGATGATGCTCATCATGGCAAGGTAGTACAACAAGAAAGAGTTCAACCTTTGGTTGACTACTTTATTACAAAGGCAGTTGAGGAGAATGAAATAGAAAGTCGAGAAATCGAGCAATGCAATGCTTCACTCCAGGGATATAACATTATTGATCTTCCTTTGGAAAGAACATTGTTAAATTTGGAGGTAGGAGAAAGAGCAATACAAAATGAAAGAACACTGACCTATGAGAAATTCTTATCTGATGATGAAGTTATTAAATCCACTGAGTTCAATACATTGCTCCTGAGAAAGAAGCTTGATGTACTCAGACAAAGGATCATGGATAAGAAGCAGGATGAAGAGGGTGAAGATAAAGATCTAGACAAAGAATCTTGAAAGATATTGATTTTGACATAAGCAAGATGACTCCTAAAGAAGGAAGGAGATTAGTCAAGGAAAGTCGAAGTTTACTATTGTCGAGATGGGACATATCCTCCACCATAGATTTGGGCACTATAAGGCAACAAGATACTGACAAAGCTGTCTTGGGTTCTAAGGAGCAAGCAAAGGATTTATATTATCATGTTTTAGTGCCAAACATGAAACCTTAGCTATATGGGCACTGGCTTGTGAGCATGAAAAGTTGTAGGCAGCCAAAAACATAAATGAGCTCACTAAGAATTTGACTATGAGGAGACCTCAAGTGGCATCTTTGGTGGTCAACATTACTTTATTCAGTGAAGCAGCAGCTAAGAAATTGTAGGCTAACTTCAACAAATTGCATAAGTTAAGTTGTTGCAGAAGTATAACAAGGTTAAATCAATGGTTACTCTGCCCAAATACATCACAACAAAGCCTGCAATACCTCTTGTTACTCTAGGAAATACATATACCAGCAAGACAGGGATACATTAATGTTGAGGATTGCAGATTTGAAAGAGAAACTACAACAAAGTCAAAGTGCAGAAGTTGAGGCAAGCGACAAAAGAAGGAAAGCTCAATTTGAGGAAAGCTCAAGTTAGCCAATGCATGCATAATGGCGAGCATCTTCTTATTGTAGATGGAATACAATCTCTCAGACCCCCTCAACTTTCGGCTCTCAAATGCTATCGGATATCTGTTCTAAATTAACACTACTTCTATGCTCTAACCCAAAGCATCACACTCAAGCACAAAATGCTAAGTAAAATTAGGAAGTGCTAGCACTAGACAACTGCTCATCACCTCCTTAAGCCTATCAAACGCCCTTTGAGCCTCCTTTGTCCATCTGAAAGCTCCCTTCATCGTGAGATCTATCAAGGGTGAACCCAACTGTGAAAACCCCTAAACAAAGCACTTATAGTAACTGCACAACCCAAAGAAACCACACAGCTCTGTAAGGGACTTAGGCGATGGCCAATCTAATATTGCCTGAATCTTCTATTGATGTACCTGATTATAACCTGAATAGTCATCCAAGAAGGACATCATCTGGGAACCATTCACAATTTGTAACACTTCATCTAACGAAGGCAAAGGATAGTTATCTTTCTCGGAAGCCTTATTCAAATTGTGGAAATCCACACACAACCTTATCTCGCCATTCTTCTTTCTAACTAGAACTAGATTGGCAACCCACATGGAGTGCCTCACTAGAAAGATGATACGAGCAAAAAGAAGCTTCTTAACTTCTTGATAGATCAATGGTTCTAACAATGGATTCACGTGCCTCTGCCTCTGTCTGATGAAGCACTAAAGAACTCCTGAATGAAGCTCCCGAGGTTGCAACTATTCGACTGGTCTTCCACAGTCTCACAATCACAGATCAATGAAGAATTGTCACTCTCCAAAGAAGAAATTCTCTGAAACCCTTGTTCCAAAAGGAAAAGCTCAGCAAAAAGCCAAAGAAGAAATGTCAAATGATCAATAATAGAGTTTGAATTTCCTTTGGCTGTCTTATATGCTCAAAAAGGCATGATTCCCAAAAAGTGACGCCATTCTCCCTTTAAAATACATTTAAAATGTATTTTATAACTTTCAATAGTTACCAATTAAATAATGGGCGTACTTTTTCACTAAAGTGTTTTAATTTTCACTTAAATAAATTTAAGTGATTCACTTTATTATAAAATTAAGTTGACTTTATAATATTCCATCAAATAAATTAAATACACTTTAATCCACTGAAATATTAATATATCTCTTATAACTAGACATATTGACGTGCTGTCTACTGAACTGCCAAAGCTTGCACTAAGCCTAACACTGAACTCAAAAGGGTGGAAACAACAATACCCACCAAAATGGCCATTGACCCTCTAACCATATCCTATCAGCCTACAAGGGTCCAAGAAATAGGCTAACTCCACTGATCCAGAAACTGACTAGAGTGGGGACATTACAATGTTCAACAAGGTGCAATTTCATGTGACGATAGTAACAATTCACCAAAGCTGAAAAGTAAGAAATTTATTCAAAAAAAGAGTTTCATTAAAAAGCAATTCAAACCACCTAAGCTAGGTAAAAAATTCAATAATTAGTATGAAAGTCACTAATAATTTTGCAAAGATTCATATGTCGTTCTGATCAAATTTATAAAGAATCAAGCAAAACTCGAGAGTAATCAGCCACTAAAATACACGGTATCCAAATGGGGTATCAGAAAAAAATGCATGTTGAAATGTGGTATGCCCGTATACCATTACTTCCAAATTGTACCAACAATTCCATCATATCTCCTAGTCAAACAACTCAAATTATAACCAGCTCCCCATGAACTATATGTTGAAGAATGATTTCAATAACTCACTGTTGACTCAAGGATAGTTGGTGGCCTTATCATTTACAGTTCTCTTTATAGCTAAAAAAAGGGGGAAAGAGGGATACAATTATATAAATTTCCATACTCATTTTCTACTCTATATTGCTGATGAACAATATTTTTACTTAATATCAAAAAATTTGTGAATTTTAGGTTAAATTTTATTTTAGGGTATAACAATTATCGTGCACAAGGTAGACACATACCATCCATACATACATTCACATGTCTCAGGAATTTATTTAGCAATGCATTCTGGAATATATCTTATTATAAAAGACAAGAGAATGGTAATTCAAATTAACTAGAAGATGACTACAATCATGTCAAGGTCTTTTCAAGAACATTCATACATAAAAACCACCGTGTAAAATGAAATGTACAAACGTAGCAGAATTCTATCCAATAAAAATATACTTACGTTTGTGTTGCATCTTCAAAATGTTAATGCTCTTTATGATTTGCAAAATCAACACAGGAAGCACTGTTAATCGAATGACAACGGTTGAAGCAATTATTGACAGCCACCTGAGTGATTGTCACCCACAAAGTTATGCACCGAGCAAAAAATATAAGCGACAGGTCTGTTTAATTTTTTAAAGTACCCAAATTGATTTTCATATTCACAAGTCAAAAAATTGAATAAATCAAAAATCAATTGAGCAAAGCAGTTAATATTTTTGAAATACCAAATAGCACAGCATAAATCAAAATTACTGCTACGAAATCAGAAAAAAAAAATATATAATAATTAGTTCTTTCAGCCATCTACAATTTATGCAAATATGCAAGAACTATCTAACACAACATGATCAACATAAATGTATCAAACCAAAAATGTTAAGATGCTTACTACGAAAAGGACATGTCACAAGAAAGAACTTTGACAAAGTTTGTAACTATGTTTATTTTTGTGATTACCTATATGATTCAGGAGCACCCTAAAGGTAGTTGAATCTTACAGCACCCAAAAATATTTCTTTCATATTTTTTTTTTTCTTATTCTAGTCATTGAATATATCCTTTCATAGTTTCATTTTTCTTAGTCAAGTTGTTAAATCTTGTCTTCCCTTGTGAAATTATAATTTTATGTAAATTGGCCCCTCATGAAGGGTTGCCACACTTGGACCCTTGGAAAAGGGTCTTGGACTTTACACCACTTGGGCCACCTTGTAAGAGGATCTATGAGCCATCATAATGTGGGAGAGTTCCTATGATGCATCATTGCATGCAAAAGCATATTTGACTTGCAATAATTCTCCATGAAGAAGGGCCCTCCATATAGGCTATTTTTAGTCAAAGGAGCATACCAAAGGAGCATTCTCTTACAAAGGAGCATTCCACTTGGCATCAATTGCATGCATGCTATTTTGGGCACTCCATTTAGGGAATCACAAACTTCAAGAAACGAAATCTACATATAGTGGCATTGAAGAGTGGATTCGGCAGGTCTTTTGAGAAGAAAAAGTTTGTTGCAGGTTGTTGTCACTGCAGGGGAAGATTGTGCAAAAAAAAAATTGTCTCCAAGGCTTGTAATTTTTTGCAAGCATAGTAGCATAACACTCAAAAAGCCCTGAAGTAATCACAGAAAACCAGATAGCAGAGGTGCATGGTGCATCCAATCAGGACCACACCTTGGAGATCAGATCCACACATCATGAAATTGATCCAGGGCTGCAGAATCAACCCACAGTCAGTTACATGCCTGCACAGAGTCCAAAACAATGAGCACACCAAGATTAGATTTTTGTACCTGACAACTGCGGTCTATGATGCATCAGGTATTTATCTTCATAATTTTTTTTTAACATAAAGGCAAAAAAAATATTAAATAATCAACAGATTACAAAGTAAGTCTGCCAGTCTTAAAAAGATTCCTAGCACACCAATTCCAAAAAATCTTAAAAATCCACATGAATGGAAGACAGACAATTAGTACAAGAGGAGAAACCCTCCAAACTCCATAGTTAAGGTATACGTCCTTATGACCTTGCAGATTGTTCATCTTGTGAGTATCATAAGTAATTTTTGCCTTTATGTTAAAAAAAGTGAATCAAAAGGAAAGCCAATTAACAAAAGGAATAACAAAGATAGCAGGAAAAACACCCCAAGAACCAGGACTCCAACAAGAAGCATCCCTGCAAGAATCAAAAATTCAGAAAGACATTGTAGTCAACATTCACAAAATCCCTGAAAGAGCTGTTTGAATACCGTGTAAGACAATCCTGATCACTTCAGTATCAAACTTGATATTATTCCAATTGGAAACAGATTTAGCCAAAAAATCCACAACCTGATATCCTTCTCTTCTAGTATGGCTCCAATGAACAATATTGAAACCATGAATAAGGATATCAATGTCTTTCTATGGCTCCACTGAACAATAGTGAAACCATTCTTACATTCATCCAGCTCCCATTGCTGGAAGCAAGAGGAAGACTTGCTTTTGAAATGATCAATCAAAATTTTAGAGTCCAATCCAAGAATAATATGAGAAAATTGATTTAGCTTAGCAAGTAAAAGAGCTTGGCAAATGGCCATGACCTCAACAAAGTTATTAGAAGCAACACCAAGACTACTAGCAAACCAAAATTTGACCTTGCCATTATGGTCACAACAAACACCTCCCATGCCAGCATTTCCAAGATTACCTTTTGAAGCTCCGCCAACATTAAATTTAACAATACCTAAAGGAGGAGGAACCCAACTAGTAATTTGAGAATCATGAGGACTGTTAAAAGACACAAAGGAGAAGCCACTGAAATACCAAATCTCTTCAATACTTTGAATTACCACCAAGAAATTGCTTAATAATCTTGAAACCAAACTTGACAGCTCTCTTTCAAATTAGCCATTATTCTACCCCAAACCTGACAAACATGCCTGGAAGTATCATTGAAAATCCGTTGATTACGTTCCCACTGGATATTCCAACAAATTAGACCAAACTTGACAGCTCTCCTTCAAATTAGCCATTATTCTACCCCAAACCTAACAAACATGCCTGGAAGTATCATTGAAAATCCGTTGATTATGTTCCCACCAGATATTCCAACAAATTAGACCAAGACCAATGTCCAATGATGCAAATACAAGCTGGTGCAGGGGCACCCATGGGCTGAAAGGTGGTCAAATGTTTAGTTGTTTGGTTTTGTGTTGTCCTTGTGTAATAAGGTCTTTAAAACCATTTATATTGTTTGTAAGTGGTTTGGAGTCATTTTGGAGTCAATTGCGTAAAATTTGTAAAAGTTGCAAAAGTTGTCAAAGCAACTTTGCATTTTTGCATTTGTGGGAAGTTGAAAAATGTTAGAATATTATATTCTACTTATGTTAATGGTCAATTATAGCTACAATAGTTGTTAGGTAGCTAGTAGGTAGACATTTAATGTCTACAGTAGGTTTCCTCCTCTATAAATTGTAATCATCTTCTTCGTTAATAACAAGCAATTTCATAGCAAATTGTTTCATGGTATCAGAGCAGGTCCCTCAAAGATTGACTAGGGTTTCTAAGAGAATTTTTAAATCATGTAATTAAGTGAAAATTTTCATGTGATTTCATGCTCACAGTTGAAGAGGCAAAAATGTGGGTCTTTTACGCCATGAAATCAAAGGGTTGAAGCCATTCTTAAAATTATTGGGCATATTAAATTACGTGCTACATTTAGTCACAGGGCCAGTTAGTGCGTTTTAGGCACGATTTGTTTTTATTATTGGTCTCGCAGCGTTTTGAAGTGTCGCGGCTGGCGTTTTGGTGAAATCAGCGTTTTCGGCGTTGTATTTGGCTGTGATTTTTTAGATCTTTGGCCTTGTACGATGTCTTTCCTTAGGAATGGCGTTTTGTTCATAGGCGGGAGGAGATTTCTGGTGCGTTTTTAAGCAACGTAGCGTCATTTTAAAGTACTTTCATTCATTTTGAAATTCGCTGATTTTACGTTTGAAATCTGGTAGCGTTCAAACCCTCATTTTCGTCATTTTGGCGGCGTGTTTTATTTATATCTCACGGCGACCTCTGCACGCGTTCGGCGGCGTGTTTGAATTTTTTGTAGCGAATTACCTGGCGCTATGGTAGCGGGTTTCACCTTTTGGCGTCCATTTTACTGCTTCACCCGGGTTGTTTTAACCTCTCAGCTCCGCGGCTAGGGTTTTTGCAACCTGGGTACGAAGATTTTCAGAATTTTCTGCAACTTTTTTGTGCATCCATGGCGGCTAGGGTTTCTGCCAGTTCGTCTAGGGTTTTTACCCTCTGTTCCAAGGCGAAAATTATTTTTAATTGCAGATTCCTTCTGGGTTTTCCGCGATCTCAAATGGGTCGGTCTCAAATTTTTCTGGGTGTCTCGAAGTTCGTGCCTCGAAATTTGTGCCTCAGTTTCAAGTCGGATAAATTTTCTGATTGCAGATTCTTGGTGGGTTTTCCGAGATCTCAAATGGGTTGTCGTCCGATTTTTCTGGGTGCTTCGTTTTCTGTGCCTCGATTTTTGTGCAGATCTATTCTGGCGGCTAGGGTTCCAAACCCTCTGATCTTCAGCCGACAATCGATGGCTACTTTTTGGGTTTCTGTAATTCGCAAAATGCGTGGGATTCCTCTGGTTTTTACCCTTTTTTCCGAAAAAACGATGATTTGTAATCTTGGGTTTGGCGGTTTTTTCCTCAAAAATCGTGGTTTGTTGCAGTCTGTTTTTGTCGAACCTCAAGTTGTTGAGGCGAACACTGCGCAACTGGCTTCTTGCAGTCTGTTCTCGGGCATTGTGCTCCACTGCAAAAGTCTCGACGGTTTGCCGATTTATCCTCAAAATCGTAGCCGCTGTTCTCAGTGTGTCTCTGGTTTCAGAGATGGACAGCTCTGGACACTTTGTGATGACTTCTAGTCAACAGTTCTGCAGTTTCTGGGAGGGTTGGTGGCAGACTTCTCTCACGTGGCAAAATCAGTGGCAGACTCTTGTCTCTTGTTGTAGAGCTTTTGGATGTTTTTGGTCACCAACATTCTGCAGATCCAGGGAGGGTCTCCGTAGCAGCAGAGTGTTCTGAAGAATTTGTGACCAACGACCTGCAGATTGTTTCTGTAGGCTAGTTAGGCGATTGACCATTAAGGGAGGGTGTTAGAATATTATATTCTACTTATGTTAATGGTCAATACTACTGTTGCTACAGTAGTCAGTAGGTGAGGTAGTTAGACATATTTAATGTCTACAGTATTCTTCTACCTCTATATATTGTAATCTCCTCCTTTATTAATATCAAGCAATTTCATATGGGGTGTTTCAAAAAGAGTTAGGATTGGTTGATTTTATTTTGTAAATGCTTAAATAAGCCTGGTGGAGGCCGAGACAGGTTTGGTGTGTGAAATTTTGTGTTAAGCAATAAAAAAACTCTGTTTTTCAGTGTTTAAAAGCTTAAATTTGCTGCTACACAAACTTGTACGATTGTGTACAGCCTATAAATGTTCTAACTTGAATTGGGATTGATGAAGCATTGAATCTTCTATCATTTGCAATTGGTCTCATCATTTTTCATTAGGTTTGAAGCAAGTTAGAGTAGTTTTTCTTAAAGTTGTTTGAAACCCTAACTAGGGTGTGCTTTGACTGCAAATAATGGATTTCTCTCTATTCCACCGTTGAATTGGCCTCAAACTCAGTGGAATGGATGTAGGTAGGTTGAGTTTCATGTCCATAATGATTGTAGGAGCAGGGGAAGGCGTTATGAGCAAGTTTGGTGATGCCTTAGCCTAGTTTTCTCCTAAAATTAGACACTAGAACTCCATAGGACTTAGGGTTTGGTGAAAGGCTCTTGAGAAATTGTTTGAAATGATTGGAGATGTTGGGGCAGACCTTATTTGACATGTTTGGAGCCTTGGTATGAAGATTGGAAGCCTAGAGTGCAAGAACCATATTGCTAGCTAGCCTAACCAGTCAAATTAGGCCTATTTAAGACTAGAACAGTCAGATTTTGAGTCATCCTTTCCAAAGAAACCCTGACCCATTTTGGGATATGTTTTAAAGGAGCAAAAAGGGTACTTGAATATGTGTTTGGATTTGGGAGATCAAGTCTTCCTCAGGAGATATACTCTATTAGACCGTTTTGGAGTACTACAAGGCCTAGTGACAGTTTGCGAAGGAAGTCACTTTGTTTGAGGTGTTAAAACTTTGGCAAATAGTTGATTGAGTGAGTTTTTGACCTTTGATGCCCTACTCTACATCAAATTGGTATCAGAGCTTAGGTTGGTCTGTAAAAAAGGAAAATGTGAAACAAAAGAGAACAAGATGCCTCCAAAGGGTAACCCTATGGCTAGGAAAATGAATGAGATGAAAGAGAAGACTGCAAAAGAGATTAGAAGATTGAAGGAACTACAAGATATGGTGATAACAAGGCTTGAGGCTGTTGAAACCAGTCAGAGGAGAGGTGTGGTCATGGGTGATGAGAGTGACCCTGAAGAAGAAGGGGAAGAGGAGAATGAAGAAGAAGAAGAAGAAGAGGAATTGGATCTTGTTGAGCAAAGGATGGCTAAGCTACTAAGGGCAGTCAAGGCAAATAAACACAAGGTAAAGATGGATGTACCTATGTATGGAGGGAACTTGAATGATGAAGAGCTTTTGGATTGGATTGCAGCACTTGATAATTACTTTGAATGTGAAGATATACCTGAGGAACAAAGGGTCAAGTTGGCAAAAACAAAATTGAAGGGTCATGCCCTACTTTGGTGGGATTATGAGCAGACTAAAAGGAGGAAGAAAGATAAGTCAAAAAATGTCTCTTGGGACAAAATGGTGCCAAGCTTAAGGGTAAGTTCTTACCGGCTGATTATGCAATTCAATTGTACAAGAAACTTCAAAATCTGAAACAAAGCGATATGGATGTCAAAGCCTATACTGAAGAATTTTATATGCTGAGTATAAGAACAGGTCACATGGAGGATGATGTGTAGAAGGTGGCTAGATATATCAGTGGGTTAAGGTTTAACCTTCAAGATGAGTTGAGTTTGACAAACCCAAGAACGGTAGAGGAATGCTATCAATTGGCAATTAGGGCTGAAGAAAAGCTAAAAAGAAGGCAAGACAAACAAAACAAGGGCAGAGGCAGCAATTCCAGAGGAAGGTCATTTTCTAATCCAAGGCATATGAGAGCCAAGAAGATACAAGCAAAGTCCAAGACCAAGTTGCAGATTTAAGAGGTGGTTTTAGAGGAGGTAGATTAAGCTTTAGAGGCAGATTTGGAGGTCAAAGAAGAGGATCTAGTGGGTTCACAAGAAGGTGTTACCAATGCAACAAGTTTGGACATCAAGCCTGGCAATGCAATGAAGATCAAGCCACTACTTCAGTGGGAGAAGAAAGGAGAAATCAGATTGTTCAAGGAGATGAATGTGAGAGTGTGAACTCAACATCACAGCATGCTGCTCCAAAAGTTGGTGAATCACTCATGGTAAGGAGAACCCTCATCAAAGTACCAGTAGAGAAGGAGCCACCACAAAGGAAGACTCTCTTCAAGACAACTTGTAAGTGTTTGGGTAAGGTTTGTAAAGTTGTACTTGATTCAGGTAGTATAGATAATATGGTTTTAGTTGAGATGGTTGAAAAGCTTAAGTTGTCAAGAATACCACATGCTACTCCTTAAAAAAGTCTCTTGGTTAAATGAGGGTCAATATGTTTTGGTAAATGAACAAAGTTGGGTGGAATTTAACATAGGAGGGTATAAGGACAAAATTTTATGTAACATACTACCCATGAATGTATGCCATTTGCTACTAGGGAGGCCTTGGCAATTTGATAGGCATGCTATGTATGATGGAAGGAGGAATACTTATGAGATAGAAAAAGATGGGGTCTCTTATACCTTGACACCATTGAAAGAGGAGGATAAAGGACAAACCATGAGATCTAATGTGATGATGGTAAGTAGGAAGGAGTTCATAAAAGTAGAAGAAGAGAAGGACAGGGACGTTGCAGCCACTCCTAAACCTGAAGACATTATGACAGCAGATATGAAGAATGACTTGATTTTGGGTATTCAATATTGGCTTAAAAAGTATGTTGCTATGATGATAGGAGTGCTCCATTCATTGCTTTCAAAAGGGGATATTGATTATTCTTTCATACCAGAGGTTAATATACTTGATCAAGCAGCAGTTACAGGGACAACAACAGATGGAAGAGGTGAGCAGCAAAGGTGAAGAGATCAAAGATAAACCACAAGGGAATGTGAGCAAGTCCAAGCATACACCTAAAGTGAAGAACAAGGAAGTTCATTACAATGATGGAGGAGATATGGTAGTAGGTAATGATGCAGATTCAACAGCATTCTTAGGTGAAGAACAGGCCAAAAATCATCCATCAAACAGGTCTCTAAAGTTGGAGTATGTCCTAGGTACCAAGGAGCTCAAAAACACAAAGGACAATGCCTATTTCTAGTATTTAGTCCATTGGAAGGGTTTACCACATGGAGACATCACTTGGAGGTCAGAGAATGACATGAACAAACATGAATTTATTGTTGCAGCACTGTCCTCAATGGGACTTGAGTCTATTTTGTCCAGGAAGTATGGTGCAAGGGCACTCATAGGCTGAAAGGTGGTCAAATGTTAAGCTGTTGTTTGGTTTTGTGTTGTCGTTGTGTAATAAGGTCTTTAAGACCATTTCTATTGTTTGTAAGTGGTTTGGAGTCATTTTGGAGTCAATTGGGTAAAATTTGTAAAAGTTGCAAAAAGTTGCAAAAGTTGTCAAAGCAACTTTGCATTTTTGGGAAGTTGAACAGTTGGGGAGTTGAAAAACGGTTAGGATCGGTTGGTTTTGTTTTGTAAATGCTTAAACAAGCCTAGTGGAGGCTGAAACAGGTTTTGTGTGTGAAGTTTTGTGTTAAGCAATAAGAAAACTCTATTTTTTTGCGTTTAAAAGCTTAAATTTGCTGCTACACAAACTTGTGCGATTTTGTACGGCCTCTAAATGTTCTCACTTGAATTGGGATTGATGAAGCATTGAATATTCTATCATTTGCAATTGGTCTCATTGTTTTTCATTAGGTTTGAAACAAGTTAGAGTAGTTTTTCTAAAAGTTGTTTGAAACCCTAACTAGGGTGTGCTTTGACTGCAAATAATGGATTTCTCTCCATTCCACCGTTGAATTGGCCTCAAACTCAGTGGAATGGATGTAGGTAGGTTCAGTTTCATGTCCATAATGATTGCAGGAGCAGGGGAAGGCATTATGAGCAAGTTTGGTGATGCCCTAGTTTGATTTTCTCATAAAATTAGACACTAGAACTCCATAGGACTCAGAGTTTGGTGAAAGGCTCTTGAGAAATTATTTGAAATGATTGGAGATGTTGGGGCAGACATTATTTGACATGTTTGAAGCCTTGGTATGAAGATTGGAAGCCTAGAGTGCAAGAACCATATTGCTAGCTAAGAACCATATTGCTAGCTAGCCTAACTGGTCAAATTAGGCCTATTTGAGACTAGAACAGTCAGATTTTGAGGCATCCTTTCCAAAGAAACCCTGACCCATTTTGGGATATGTTTTAAAGGAGCAAAAAGGGTACTTGAATATGTGTTTGGATTTGGGAGATCAAGTCTGCCTTAGGCAATATACTCTATCAGACCATTTTGGAGTACTACAAGGCCTAGTGACAGTTTGTGAAGGAAGTCACTTTGTTTGAGGTGTTAAGACTTTGGCAAATAGTTGATTGAGTGAGTTTTTGACCTTTGATACCCTGCTCTGCATCACAATCATAACTCGAGATTTTTTTCTCTCTAGTAATTTGTGAAGTTCTCAAATAAGTACCCAAAAAATCACCCAAAATTTTTCAGCATTCATCTTTCTAGAGAATCAAAGGCAAAGCAAATAAATGGATCCAAATTGGAACTTTGGATGGGAGTTCCACTCTCGGAATAAAATCTAAATGCAAAGTTTTCATGAAAATTCCAGCATGCTTGGAGAAATAAGGACCTCCTTTGAAAAGTTGAACACAATCAGCAACATTATTAAAGGAAACAAAAAATACCCATTAGCAACCCGGGTAATCTCCATGTCTCCTTCAATCGGCCAAGCTCTATGTGCTCAATCTTCAAATATCCGCAAATTTAAGCGAAACCCCTTGAACTTACAAATAAGAAATATGTTTCTAGAAAAGAACTAAATCTTCAACCACACAATGAGGATGAAAAATAACTATAGGAATTTCCTTCGAGTGAGGAGGACATCTATCAATTTTCAAATCATCAGATTTTCTTTGTCCAAAGAAAATCGTTGTCTCTGAGCAAGATCTGCTAAAGTGTTTGCTGCACTAGCCTCATGCAAAGACTGATTTACACTTCCACCAAGCATAGCTTGTTTAAAGGAAACTGAATAACGATTATGAGGATCAGCCATGAAACCCTCAAAAACTCACAAAACGGCTTAAGAAGAGAACCAACAGCAACAACACCGAGAAAAAACCAAAGAAAAAACGAGGCTGTACCTACATGCAGCAGCATGCAAGGGCATGCAAAGGCAAAAAACCTCAGCTCTCCCACGTAGAGCTCGAAACTTTTCGACTTCATAATTGTTACACAAACTAAGTATGAATAGCCCTTTGCATTTAATTTCCATAAATTAGCACTTAATTATTCCGATTTATCTACCCATCTCTAATTACCTAGGTTAACTTGTGTTTACTTAGAACATTTATTTAATTGACCTAGGTAACTCTTAGGAAATTGTATTTTATCTTTACAATTACATAACTCTTTTAAAAGGAAATGTTGGACGACGCCTGAGGTTATTAAGGCGGCCTATAACTATACCGAAATTGGTCGAAGTTGTAATGTAATGATTATAATGTAAATTTGGGTGCGACCCATTTAAGCCCGGACGTGCATGATAGTCTGTAGCCCAAAAGACAAAGCTCCGGGCAAGTACCAGATGAATTTAACTAGTTTGATGGAAGAGAATTGAAATTCAATGAAAATTGATATAGAAATAGAAAATAAAGACTTACCAAGGAAGGCCAGTGAGGTTGTGAAATCCGTCAAAAAAAGCAATCATGCCCTCCATAGGCGTATGCCATCCTATTCCTATTCCATGGCTTGCACTCTCCGTCGCTAAGCTATTATCTAGAACATTCGTTACATCATCAAAACCAGAACCAAATGTTTCAGATTCTATAATTAAGGAATCTGATCGTTCATTTCCATGATCTTCATGTTCTTCCTCTTTTTCCTCTTCTTTATCTTGTTTAAATGTATGAGTGGCATTTGGGTCTGGTTTTCTGCTATGACCTCCCCACCAGGAGAAGCTCCTCTGTGAAATTATAATCGGTGGAGATTCAATTAATGCATATTTTGACGGTATTTGTGAATGGGTTTGAATGATCTGATAAAATGGGGATATAGAAGGTGAGAGAAGGCGTCGGCGGAGGCGAAATAGAATTCTGCCCGCCATTTAGTTAAGCTGTGATTGCTCGGTACTCTGGATAGTCTCACTTCAGATTTGAATTTTTTTCCCCAACTGCGACGAGCCTCGTGGGAAATTTGGTAAGCCCTCGAATCAAATTACGGTTTTAGGGCATTGAAATGAAATGTAATTAGGACGTATCTTCGACATGAAATTGCTATGAAGATTTAATCATGTAGTTTTATGGGTTAAACTCATTGACCCATGTTTCATGAGTAGTAGTTCACAAAAACCTATCTTTCATGATAGTGAAATGTAAGTTTTTATTAATGTCTATTCGCTAAACGGTCATAATAGATGGGAGAAGCTGAACACCCGAGAAAACAGCATGTCTTCGACATTATAAGATAATACCCCATCCCCCATACCATATGAGATAACACTAATGGACAAATGTAATGGACATTTAGGCGCGTGTCGTTTCCTGTGTCGTCATGTGTGTCGTCGTCGGAAAATGTGTCACACCGACATATTTTAAAATTAGCATGTTGTTAAAATATTTTGAAAGTTGAAAACGCCACCATTTCACATTTTGAAGGTTGGTGGGGAGCTCGGAAGTGAGTTGCAAGCGTTCAAAGGTCTACGCAGAGCAGCCAATCTCCCTACCAAAACGCATGTGATAAGCACAGGCAGCTAGCTAGCAAGTATGTATATCTGCCAAAAATACATGTCATTTTGCCATTCTACGTAGGGACTATGGAGAACTGAACGAGTATTTGTTGCAAAACATGGGGTAGTCATTTGAAATGCAAAGTTGTTTATGTGTTTTTCTATTGAGGGTTTGTAAAATTTATGTTATGAATATTCACACCAAAACTATTTGAGGAAGCACAAAGAAATAGCTCACAACCCGCTATGGAAATTCAACCTACATTTGTTTTCTACAATTAAAATAGTTTTGGAATAACATGTAGACAAATTAGAAATGACACATAATATATAACCAAGTTCAAAAACACAATGTGGGTTTGCAATTAAATTATATGTTTTCAAAGCCATATAAAGCCCATAACATTGTTGTTTTCAACATTCATATTTGAAGGTTGTTGGGGAGCTTGAAAGGGAGTTGTAGGTGTTTGGAGGTCGAAGCAGAGTGGTCAATCTCCCTCTAGAACGCATGTGATA
>VDFB02063308.1:0-32025 GCA_007258455.2 Sequoia sempervirens
TAGAAACAAAAAGAAAATAACCACAACACCATAACCCAAGGATTTTTACGTGGAAACCCTGTTAGGGGAAAAACCACGGTGGATGGCCAATCCACAATATGATCTGAGTATACTCAAAAGAAGTTAACAATATGGGAATGCACTTGCATTCAAGCTCACTTCCTAGAGCTCACTCCTCAAAATAGAAAGGAACACTTACTTACAAAGATTTGGATTAGATCCAAGAGAATGAACTGAAAGAGTAGCATCTACAAATTCTTGATCACAGTTCTAGTTAGGCTCAGTAGTCGATCTTCTGTCCTTCTGACTAGTTCTGCACTAACACCACAAAATATTTAATGCACAAGTGAAACTATGCATAAATCACTCAATAACCCTTTTGATATTTGCAACACACATTGAAACACCTTTTTTCATACACAAAAATGATATATTTGATCATTTATATATATATGTGACTAAGAATTTAATTGCAACCAGTCGGCTCAATTAAAACTTAAGAATATTTATAACTGTTGGCTCAAATCATGAATAATATTCAATCTGGATCCACAACGGTTGGTCACAACTTAGCTCAAACCCAAATCAAGATGATCAAACACAAAAACATTTAAGTAAACATTCCTCGAATATTTGCGACACTTAAAATCATCTAAGTCGGCCACAAAATGCTGATGAACAAAAAGGTATCCAACCTGATCTCTAGACTTGCACACAACTTGATACAAGGCACTGAGAATTTTGGACAACATAAAAAATACATTGATTAACCTCCCATAAGATCCACAACTCAAAATAACAACAAAAAATCTACATGAGAATCAAAGAATACAAAATTGTTAGATGCTTCGTTCTTCCTGACTGTCCTCAATCTGTCTACTAGTAGGAGCAAATGATGATGTAGGGATCTAATCACCAACTAGGGCTGCCATCAATGACAAAACCAAAGTATATTTGCAGTGTCTCTTGCCAACAATATCCCCCTTTGGCATTGATGGCAACACTTAGTGAAAAATGACTAAGTGTCAGATTAGTACCAACATGAATTGCACTGCCACTACAAAACTTCAAAATGAATCTTCAATCTCAGCTTAGAAATGTAACTCCCCCTAAGAAGAATATACATTTTTCACTGTACAACTTTCCCCCTTTGACACCAATGGAAAAATTGGGGAAACAAAATTTCAAAACTGCACAAGCATGAACTCGTTACTTACACAAATTTGAAAATATCTGCAAAGTCTTTCTTCAACACGCTCAAATTTGTGTCCCAAACCCTTTTGAAACTCTCTAGAATTGTTATGTGACCACAAACCAAATAAGATTGAGCTTTTGCAGTCTCAAGATTCATTGGGTCACTAACTTCTATGGCATCTTTGGCTTCCTTTAGTGCATTCACCATTATTTCAATCATTGGACCAATTAGTCCTCTGAGCTCACTTGCTCTTCCTACAATCCTATCATTTTCATGCTTCAAACTCCTTATTTCGTCAAGAAGAGATATTACTTGACCTCCTTTCTTACCAACATTACTAGCTGGCAGATCAAAATCATCAGAAATGATAGCCAATTGTTTTTCAAGATCATTCACCTCCTTATCATTGTCTTTAGTGAATTTGGAAAAAACCAAACATGATTTAGAGGCCTTTCCACCTTTAGATATAGAATCTTGAATATTCTTCATATAGGTGGCTAACAGAGTTTTATCCTTAGAAATCACTTCTTTTAACCAATTAAATCTTTTTCCATCAAAATCCTTCTGCACTTTAACCATGGCTGATTTTTCAAGAGACTCGAAATGAGTACTTACAAAATTTATGAGCTTCTTCAGTTCACTAGAAGAGGAACTGGATAGATCCTTAACATGAGTTGACATAATTTTCTCCAGAACTCCAGATGCAAGAATTAATAATTCATTGTCCTCAATTTGAGACTTCAAAATCTTCTCACTGGCCTTAGCTTGTGCAATTTATGCAACCTTCATTATCTGAATTAGGGAAAAGGTGGATAGATTGACCAGACCTTAAACCAATTCAAGATCAAATTCTTCCTGTTGATCCACCAGAGATTCCTTTACTGCCTTGGCAGTGTCTCTTGCTTCCACTGGGATTTCCTTAACCTAAACCTTTTCTTCTTCAACTTTTGGTTCTACAATTTTTTTTCTTGATTGACTTTAGGAGCTTCAACTTCTTCATTTGGCACCTCCTTTTCTTCAACAAATACAACCTTAGGAACTTCGGTTTCAATAGGTGCTTCTGTGTTATCCACATCAGGAGGAATTTGATTATCCTCAGTATCCACATTCACCTCCTCATTTACTGGATCAGATACTGTATACGCATAAAAATGGTCATGTCTATAATCCTGGCAATTAATTAAATATTTATTATTTAATTAATTTTTCTAAAAGTCCTCTACATATGATTAAATTTATTTAATTTAATTATATTGTTCATTCATCTTATTCTTCTTCCATAATTAAATAAATTTATTTTATTTAATTATTTTCACATGTCCACTTAATTAATTAAATAAATACATTCTATTTATTTAAATTAATTATCACTGTTTGAATTTAAATTAAATCTTTTGATTTAATTAAATTTAAATATTTCCCCTTTGTTCTATTTTAATTCTTCTTCTAATTAATTAAATGTTTCATTTAATTAATTTCATAAAAGTGATTTAATTGAATAGATCTTATTTAATTAAAAATATCTTATGATTTCTTTCTAAATCCAAAATTAGGTATTTTCACCTAATTGTGCAATCTTCTCATATTATAATTAAATATTTTATTTAATTATGAGATATTCTGCTTTTTTTCAATAACACTGATTAAAGCTCTTTTCTCACCACAAGTTTTCTTCTGCTTTTAAAAGCTTAATTAAATATTTTATTTAATTAAGAAAAGCTGAATGTCCTCCACAAATAAATAATTGATTTTTTTAATTAATTATTTATCAGCTTTTAATCTTTCTTTTATTCTTATCTTCTCTTCTTTTTCCTCTTTCATAATAAAATAGAAAAATTTGTTTCTAGGGTTCTTCTATCTTTCTCTTCAAATTCATCTTTCCTCAACCGTTTGATCTGCCAGGAATTATCACAACCGTCAATCGAGACAGCCAATCAGAATCATTCAGAAAGCCCTATAAATACCTGTGTGAATCCAAACATTGGTAATAGGCAATTAAGTAGAGTTTAGGCATTTAATTCATTTATCATAGCATCTTGCTTATTTCAAGTTTCTTAGCTAAAATCATTATCATAGCTTAATCATGCATTCATGTCATAGCAAAAATCTCGTTCTTTAGGAAGACAGTTTGTTGAGCCTAGCCACTAATCTGAGAACACAAGGCTGGAATCTACAAAAACACTAAAGATAGAGGACAATAGGACGACAACGAAAACAAGATACTGAGTTTGCACATCTCTATTCCTTTTATATTTCTATTTTTGTTATAATGTTCTATTGGTGTGTTTGAACTGATTTTAATTCATTTATGCACTTAATTTTCATACACACATTAAATGGCGCCCAGCGTGGGGCCTATGCCCCGATTTTAGACTTCTTTCTTGTAGGTTTTTCTTGCAAGTTTGCTTACAGGTTTTCTGGCATTCGGCAGCGCGTTTTGGAAGATTTGGGAAATTTTCATTTGCAGGTATTTCGGCGCATCTGGGCTCTGTTTCAGCGCATCTGCTCATTTCTACGGCGTATCTGGGAAGCAGAGTGGCGCATCCGTCACTTTCTATAGTGCATTTAGGAATTTAGTTAGCGTATTTAGGACTTTCTTTAGCGCATTTAAAAGTTGTATCAGAAAATTTAAAAAAAAATCTCTGCATTTAAAATAGCGCATATAGTTTCTGTTTTTGCGCATCTGGGTAACAAAATTGCGCATTTGTTTTCTGTTTTAGTGCATTTATGTAACAGAGTTGCGCTTCTGGTCTCTGTTTCTGCGCATTCGGGAGACAGAGCTTCACATCTGGAACTGTAACTGAGATTCTGAGTCTGATGCCTTCCGTAGACATAATTTCTTTTATTTTTATGTTGGGCTTAAAATGGATCAACCTAGGGTAGCCACCACACCTTTTATCATGCAGTTAAAATGAACCCCATGTCTATTGTGAAGCAACATCTTCACTTAGATTAAATCACATTTGATTTTGGTGCACATAAAATGAATCTGTCTACTCTTATTGACTGTGCTTGAAAGTGGTAGGTGATTATGCTCTCACCCTGTGCAAACTAGGTGATCAGAAAACCAGACCCACTTTTCCCTATGTAACCCTGATTTGATAATCGAATTATCCTCTCCCCTTGCGCACTTGTGCGATCCTGGGTGCAAGAGAAATGGTTATTGACTCTAGAAATTGGGCCTGCCTTAAGGGAAAAAGTACTCACTTTAAGGGACGACTCAAACCGGCAACGGAGCTAAGGCCAAGCTACCCCCGACCAGTATATAAATGTAAATCTTAAGGGAAAACCTAAGGTTGCTTGTGCGGATGTGTCATACGGACGGAGTTGTACTCCCTTAAACCCTGTTGAGCTTAACCTCTTCAGACTGGAGTGCCACCTTAATGGGATTAATCTCTTGCCCCATGTATGGCCACTCGAACGGGGGTCCCGAACTAAATACCATTGTTTAAAAAGCCAAAAACCTTCTATTTGCTAGTCCAGCACCGGTCAGTGTGAAGCCTTCCACACTTTTGCAGTCAATAGTAGAGGTGATCAGCTTGCCATGGGAGTTTCATGGGGGTTGGAAGCTTGGTTGGCCTGAGAAGAGAGTGCACTGTAAGGGGGAGCCCGTGCAGCCAAGCTTCTGGATTCACACGCTACTGATATGTGGTTGGGGAAACCCACGTGGAGTCTAGCAGATATTGTCCTGGCCTAACCTAGGTTGTGCTTGTCTTATTATGTGCTTGGTTATGAATCAACTTAAATCAAACTGTTTTCTATGCTTTCCAAACATTAATTCAGATAATAGATCATCCAAGAACAAACATGACAAATTTTAGCTAAAAACTGGTCAAAACTGTCCTAGAAAAACTGTTTTAGCACATCTAGGGAAAAACTGCGGCGCATTTAAGCTCTGTTCTAGTGCATCTATGTTTTGTTTCAGCGCATTTAGGATTTTCTGCTGCGCATCAGTGCTCTGTTTCTGCAGTGCATTTGACTATTTCTGTAGTGCATTTTGGAAACAGAGTAGCGCTTTTAGGTTTTTGTCACAGGCCCGACTTTCTAAGATTTTACTCCCATGTTAAGAAAGTGGAAATCAACCAAGTTCACCAAGAAATCAGTTTTCAATAGGATCAAGAAGCCCAAAACAAATTTCAGTTACAAGAAGACTTTAGATCGCAGAGAATTCCTGTATAAGAGTCGAGACATCTTGCTCCATTATCGCACATTCCTCCATAGATACCAAGACTACATTAGGGGATTCACCGACGATTATGCTGTAGAACCTTTGGCTACCCAAGCTTATTATCAAAGATTAGCATTATCTCAACATCATAATTTGAATCAACCTCTTGAGTTTGAGAACGTACCACAACCTTCAATTGAATATTCAACGCGTCCCAATCAGATCCTTCAGTGACCCTCAACCATATTCAAGGATTTCTTACATATGCCTATTTTTACGAGATCTCAACACAACAAAGCAGGAGAAACACCTCAAGAAGAGGGTGAACGAGATAGTCCTCTTTTTAGTGTAAGTCGCAACCCCCTTTTCAGTAACAACAATATGGCTGACAGAGAGGAAAGTTCGATACTTAAGAACAAAAACATGAACAAAACTCCTATAGGTAGTGATGATGAACAAGACGACGAACTTGAACTTAGAGAGGCAGAACAAAATCCCAAATTTCTTAAAGCCGTTGAAAAGATTATACAACGTGACAAAGAGAAATACTTTCTTTTTCTAGCAGATCAAGGAGCTAAATTGCCTAAAGATTTTGATACTGAGAAATTAAAAACCATCGAGGAAGAGCCATCCCCATCTAAATATGCCTCCCTCAAAAAAGAGTTTAGAGAAATGCAGGGAGAAATCAAAGAGTTACGAGGAGGAACCACAACCAAGAAGTACACTTTGGATGACATATGTCCTTATCCTTTTGATAGAAGTCTCAACATGATTCCATTTCCTAAACACTGTGAAATCCCCAAATTTGATCGTTATAATGGAAAATCAGACCCAGTTGACCATGTTAGAGACTTTCGAAACATGACATTGGAATTTTCCCACGAAGATACATATTTATTGCGATTATTTCCTCGAAGCCTTGGAGTCAACTCTATGGAATGGTTATCTAAGATTACACCTCCTATTCGAACATTTGAGGAACTGATGAATTTGTTCATAAAACAATACTCCTACAACGTTCAACACCAGATCACCATGATTGATCTTTGCAAAGTTATGCAAAAACCTGGGGAATCTTTCACTACCTTTCTTCAAAGATGGAGGAGAATGTTAGCTAGGTACCCCCGTCATGTCCCTGAAAAGGAGAAAATGGTTACTTTTATCAATAGCCTCAACTCAGAAATGAGTTATCATTTAAATCTACACTGTCCACCTTCCTTTGAGAAACTGATTGAAGATGCCATCACCATCAAAAGTGCTTTGGTCAAAAGAGGGACCATAAAACTTGATAGGGACAACCCTGCCTCATCTAACCATTACAACAATTAGGACAAGTCCAAGTTTTGGACCCGCAACAAGAATGTTGTAAATGATGGCGTTGTAGATGCAAATCATATCACGACTAAGCCATTTATCTTGAGCACTCCTCGTAACAATAATTACAACCATGTCAATTCAGTCACAAATCAAGGAAACAATCATCCCCCTCCAACGAACTATAATCAAGGGACTGCCAACAACCAAAACTACTGGAACAACAACAACAACAACAACAACACTTCAGGGAATACCTCAAACACGAAACCACAACACTTTCCATTCTTCTCCAATAAAAGAACTTTTACTCCACTAGGACAATCCTTAGAATCGGCTTTCAAAGAGGTCATGGCAAAGAACGTCCTTATGTTACCCCCACAACGCAATTACGAACCTAATGTAAAACCTCCATCGTGGAATGAAGCCTATTTTTGCGACTACCATAGGTGCAGAGGTCATCATACAAACAACTGTCAAGGTTTGAAACATGCTATTCAAGATCTCATTGACAAGGGCATTATCACAGTAGAAGGACAACAAAAATCCAACGAAGATCACCAAGCATTTCAAAATCCTCTACCAAATTATCAAAAGGGAGAATCTTCTGACAAAACTGTGAACCAAATTGATGATAATGTAATCCGTCACCTCTATACGGACGATGAGCGAGTCAATGTCATAAAAATCAAAGAGAAAGTAGACAATGGACAAGCAAACGCCACAACAAGAGCACAAGCTAAGGTTGTTTTGAAAGGTACCTCTTCAAAATCCAATGAGACCTCTCCTCAACACCAATACGACTTAGTTAACCAACTTCGAAAAACTCCAGCTCAAATCTCCATTTTCGAACTTCTAAAGATTTCCCCGGCACATAGGGAGATTTTAGATAAAACCCTCGTTGAAATGACTGTATCTACGGATTTGGATGTGAATCAATTTCAAACCATGGTAGGACATTTGTCCTCCCCCACATGCCTTTCATTCTCTGACAAAGATGATGTTTCCCTAACTCATCCCCACAATTCATCATTATACTTAGAGGTCATGATCCACAAGTTCCATGTCAAACGTGTTCTAATAGATGGAGGGGCTGGTCTAAACATATGCACTTTGAAGGTGATTCAAGCATTAGGATTTTCCGAAGACTCTATTGATCCTAGAAGGAAGATTACCATTAAAGCCTATGATGATGAGGAGAGAACGTCTAAAGGTCTAATCATGCTACCAATCAGAGTGGGACCTGTTATCAAAAATACCTTTTGCCAAGTTTTAGAGCGAGATCTTGCATACAATATCTTGTTGGGTCGTCCTTGGATCCATGAGATGCAAGTTGTTCCGTCCACTTACCACCAATGTCTTAAGTTTCCGTATGATGGACAGGAAATTACTATACTAGCTAATAACTCAAACGCCCAAACTTGTGCCAATGTCAAAGCTCATCAAGATACTTTGGTTCTGAATAATCGAGAAGCACTTGCTGATACTTCTTCTCAACATGCTACACACATCAGTCAGTTAACTAAAAGCTTTGACAAGAAACTATAGTTCAAGGAAAGTGGAGTTGGGGAATATTCCCTTTGTCTTGCTAATCTACCTACATCTCCTCGATCACATGCGAAACCTTCTATTACACCACAACAGATATCAGCGGTATCAACATCAGCACATGTACAAACAGAGCCCACTACCAAGTTCAATGGACAATTTATCAAAGAAAAATTTCCCATGGGAGATCCTGAGGATACATCAATTCTAGATTGGCTCTATAAAGACAAAGAGGATGCAATTCTAAACGTCACCTTACCAACAGAACAATATGGGAAAGGATATTCTATCATGCAAAAGATGGGATATGATAATGGTCCTCTTGGAAAGAGAAAAGAAGGCGTAGTTGAGCCTATCCATCTTCCAGGACTTGCGGCATATGATAAAACTGGAATAGGCTATGAGGCTACCCAATCTAAACAATCCCAAGGTAATGTTTTTACACTGCAAAAAGGTTCCGATAAGAATGAAACATGTTTGGTATCAGTCCTGAATTACATTGAAAATAACTCTGACACAGATTCTGCTGAATATGAATGGGATACCATCCATGATAACAAATTTTGGAGAGACAAAGAGGTAGATGTCATACAAAAATATACACCTACTTTGATCAAAGGAGAAGGTTCAGGATCCCAACCACAAGAATCTGAACCACAAAGTAACTATGAGTCTAGTGATACTGAGTCAGATTTTAACGAACAAGATTATCAGGAGAATAGTCCCATCATTGACCTATCTCATACCTCGGATCCTACCGATAACTCTGTCTTGACCCTAACCATCGCCAATTTTACACAACCAGACGACGTCCTACCATTAATCCATCCTAATCTCATTGACTGGGATCTTACCGAACCTATGGATATACCTATTTTTCCAAACGACGAAGCTATCATAAACTTCCTTTCCGCCGAAGATGTAAATAATTGTTCCACTAACTTTTGGTGTGATGCAATGGGAAGTGTCAGAACTCCTAGGCTGCCAAAAATGAAAATAAAGATAAGCGGTCTAGTGTGGGCAGGAATCACAGCGATACTAAGATCAAACAAAGAGACAAAATAAAAATGATATCGGATGGTGAAACACTTTGAGGCACCATCGATGGGACTCTTGACACTCTCGAGCATTATCATGGCTCACATCCATCTTAGTGAGCCTACAAAGAGAATCAACGTTACCTTCGGATGTCCGGGGTCTTCTGAGGATATTTTAGATCAGTAATGACTAAAGAAATCGAGTTCATGGTGCTCTCAAAGGAAAACCAAGTCAATTTTGTAGTCATATCTGGAATATGCCCGACCTTGATCTTGAAGGTATTATGCATCATTTGTCTATCAAACCAGGAGTTAAACCAGTAAAACAAAAACTCAAAAAGATGAATCCTCATGTAGCACTACTGGTTAAGGAAGAACTCAAGAAGCTCCTTGATGCAGGCTTTATAAGATCAATTGCCTATGCAGAATGGATCTCCAATATTGTACCAGTAGCAAAACCAGACAAACGTGTAAGAGTATGCACTGATTTCAGAGATCTTAACAAAGCTTGCCCAAAAGATGACTTTCCGCTTCCAAGCATCGACACTATAGTTGATTTAATAGCTGGCCATGCCATGTACTCATTAATGGATGGTTTCTCTGGTTACAACCAAATCAAGATTGCACCAGAAGACCAAGAGAAAATAAGCTTCCTTGTCCAGGTAGAGGGAACATATTGTTGGAATGTCATGCCTTCGGCGAAAATCTTTGGAGCTACTTATCAAGAGCTATGACTCGATCTTCCGACATGATGCACATCCATGGAAGATTAATGTAGATGACATATTGGAAAAATCCTTTACAGAGGACTATGGAGATACTATCTAAAATATTCCGCGATTGGAGAAATTCAAAGTTTATGCAAACCTAAGAAATGTGTTTTAGGGTCCACATCACGGAAGCTGATAGGATATATTGTTTGGAAAAGAAGAGTTAAATGCAGTCTGCTAAAAATTACCGATGCAATCATGGGAGATGCCTCCCCAAAGAACGTGAAATCGGTTAGAGATCCCTTACTGAAAACTTGATCTATCATGATTTATTGCACAATTAGGTGACAAAAGTCTACATTCACATCTCCTACATAAGAATGTTCCTTTTAGATGGGATGATAAATGTGAAATGGCATTTCAACAAATCAAGTAGTACCTGATGAATCCACCAATTCTTGTACCACCAAATCCAGACAAACCATTGATTCTGTATATTGCTGCAACTGAGACATCTTTGGGAGCATTATTAGCGCAAGAAGATCATGAAGGGAAAGAACGGGCAATTTACTACATCAGCAGAACATTGACAAGTCATAAGCTTAGTTACACTTTCATTGAGAAGGCTTGTTTGGCAGTCGTCTTCGCTTCCCAGAAATTCTGACATTACATGCTAACTCATACAATTAAGCTTGTTTCCAAAATTGATCCACTCAAGTATCTACTAAGTAAAGCATCATTAACAGGAAGGTTAGCAAAATGGATCATGATTTTGAGTGAGTTTGACATCCAATATGTTGATCGCAAAGCAATCAAAGGACAGGTTATCGCGGATCAACTAGCAGACGCTCCTCTCCAAACAGAGCACCCGTTACACATTGAATTTCCAGATGCTGATGTCTTCACAGTTGACTTTAAGCAGCCATGGTCCTTATACTTTGATGGTTCTTTTACTCAACATGGCTTGGGGGCAAGCATTCTCTTCGTCACCCCTCAAGGGCATACCATTCCTAGGTCCTATAGGTTAATGTTTCCATGCACCAATAACATAGCCGAATATGAAGCACTGATCACTGGACTGAAAATAGCATTGGAATGGAGGATTACCGAGCTACAAGTTTATGGTGACTCACAATTAGTCAATAATCAAATCAATGATGACTACCAGAC
The DNA here is from genome assembly GCA_007258455.2 of Sequoia sempervirens. NCBI lineage: Eukaryota > Viridiplantae > Streptophyta > Pinopsida > Cupressales > Cupressaceae > Sequoia > Sequoia sempervirens. Next base: position 11,143 of record VDFB02063308.1, read on the forward strand.
TAAAGATGACAAGTTGTTACCATACAAGAAGATGATTGATGACTTCAAGAAGTATTTTGTGGACATTCAGTTCACACAAATTCCGAGGATTGACAACAAAGCGGCCGACGCTATGGCTACGATCGCCTCATTGATACAACTCCTGGACAAACAAACTCGCTATGAATTTCTGGTGGAACAATTATTTACACCCGCCTATGACACACCTGAAAGCCAAATTATCTGCCACCTAGTAGGATCTGATTCACCCTGGTATGGCAAGATTTATGCATACCTAAAAGATGATATATTACCGCGACATCACTTAACCAAAAGCGTAGCTTTATCAAACCAATCCTCTTTCGATATACCACTTATGGCTGATACCTTTATACGCGTCTTGATGGTACTTTCCCGATGTCTTGAGCATTGATGAATCGACAAAGCTTTACAAGAAGTTCATGGGGGGAATTTGTAATTACTCATTCAGAAGTGGATAACAACCAAAATTGATTAGAATGGAGTTTACTCTTGGCCTACAATGGAAGGAATCATTACCTTTGCTAAAACATGCTCAAAATGTCAGATTCATGGGAACCTTATTCATGCTCCGGCACAAGAACTTCATTCGTTTACACCCACCTGGCCATTCTCTCAATGGGGGTTAGATCTAGTGGGAAAAATTCATCCTTCTTCTTCAAATGGGCATAAGTTCATCATCACAACTACGGAATATTTCACTAAGTGGATTGAGGCAGTACCTCTCTCTAAAGTCACTGGAAAACAGATATCATCCTTCATTCTCAATTACATTATTTGTCTAATTCATTATTCTGTTCATTATTCTACGGATAATGAGCCGACCGATCAAGAATCGGGATGTTGATGAACTTTGTGAGAGATTCCATATCCAACACAGATATTCAACACCTTATTATCCACAAGGGAATGACCAAGCAGAGGCCTCAAACAAAAATATACTAAAAATCTTGAAGAAGACTGTGAATGGCTGAGAGGATTGGCATGTTCAACTCAATCCCACCTTGTGGGCTTACGGAACTAGTGTATGAATGCCAACAGGAGCAACACCTTTTTCCCTCGTCTATGGAGTAGAAGCCATACTGCCTTTAGAGGTAGAAATACCTTCCTTAAGAGTATCACTGAAAGGTCTCATAACAGAGGAGGACTACAGAGTTTCCCGACTCCAAGAGTTATAACTTTTAGATGAAAAGAGACAGAGAGCAGCAGACCATTTAAAAGCATATCAACAGATGATGGCTCACAGCTATAATCACAAAGTCAAGCCACGTACCTTTTAGGTGGGTGATCTAGTTCTGAAAGAGAACCTGCGCAATCAACAAGACAGAGAAAAGAAAGGAAAGTTTGAACCAAATTGGTTAGGCCCTTATGTGGTTATTGCAGTCTATAGATCGAGAGCATACAAGTTATCAACGCCAGAAGGAGACCTATTGGATGAACCCATCAATAGTATACATCTTAAGAAGTATTATGTTTAAGTCAGAAAAAGTCCTGAAGAAATACAAAAATAGCAGAAAAAGTCCTAAAGAAATACAAAAACAGCAGAAAAAGTCCTGAAGAAATACAAAAACAGCAGAAAAAGTCCTGAAGAAATACAAAAACAGCAGAAAATGTCCTGAAGAAATACAAAAAAATAGAAGAAAAAGTCCTGAAGAAATACAAAAACAGCAGAAAAAGTCCTGAAGAAATCCATACAAAAAAATCAAAACATTTCAAAAATACAAAAAAATCAAAAGAGAATGTCATAGGGTGAAAACCTGGCAAACAGGCAGTCTATTGACAACAAAATACAAAAAAATCAAAAGAGAATGTCATAGGGTGAAAACCTGGCAAACAGGCAGTCTATTGACAGAAAAATAAAAAAATCAAAAAAAAATCAAAAAGAAATCGAAAAAATGCAATAAATACAGATAGTGAAAATCTGGCAAACAGACGCTATCTGTACCTCTCCATCTATTAGTTCCTGCTTTGCACTTTATCTTTTCAAAAGCTTTCCTTTTTCCGCATCTTTTTCCGCATCTTGAGGTCATTAATCGCACCATCCTGCCGCCATTTTCCTAGAGATCTAAAACGTCTTACCATGGCTTGATTGTTTGTACATATTCCTTTCCGCAAGTTGTGTCAATCAACAAGGCAAAACTCAACTGGGGGCACTTAACTTTCAGAGCATACCAAAATAGCTAGACCATGACATAGCAATACGAGCATACCAACAAACAACAAACTCCTTTGTCAATGTTATCCGCTCATGACACATTTTTCAGCAAGATACCATATCACTTGTCTATTGGATGATCCAAATATCTGAATAATGTATGCATTAACAGTATTACATGTTTGATTAAAAGTTGTTTGATTTTTGATATCATTACTCGGGAGCATACTCAATGATGTACTGCACTAGAGTAGCAAGGAACGAGAATGATTTTTCTTTGTCTGCTGTCTTGAGGTTAACAGCCCAATCTGATGCAAATATGTCAAAGGACATGACGCTCAAAGCAAATATCATCGATGACAGTTCCACATTTGCATCAGAACGGTGGTTAATCTTTGTCTGTTTATGCAAGAAATGCTCAGGTCATCTTGGTTCAATTATACCTCGATGCTTGTGTTCGCTTGCTATATCAAAATTCATGAAAGTTGTACTCTGGTCATCATTGGCGCTAATTTCCCCTCTGATGCTTGTACATACTTCCAACATTTTAAGTGTTCTATGATGATTCAAGAAGGCTTATAACAGGCTCAACAAACTGGTTAGTTTCATATAGTTGCATGATTCATTAGCTCATTGTATATATCTGCATATTGGATTCATATTCGTATTTTGAAGGGCTGAATGAAGGTATTCAAACGGTTGTTATTAAGTTTTGACCTTTTCGTGGAGGACATTTGGACATTTAATTCATTGAATTCATTCATTTCATGACATCTTATCATTTCATTTTTTACCATTTATCATTCATTTTTACCATTTCATATCATCATCATTCCATTATTCATTTATCATATCATTATCATTTCATTTTTCATCATCATTTATCATTCATTATTCATTTTTACCAGTTCATTATCATTTATCATTCCATTATTCGTTTACCGTTTCATCATTCATTTCTCATTTTATCATCTCCCGTTGCATTACCATTCACATTTATCATTTTATTATCATGTTACCATTTTACATATCATTTTACCATATTACCATTCATACCACATTCATTTTCTACCATATCACGATGCATTTCATACATGGAAAATTCAAAAAGAAATTAACATCTCACATATATACATACATCATCACAAAATCATTGCATACACATCATAATCACTAGATCATCCTGCATCATATGGATTAGTCCGCACATGTAATAAAAGCATATCCAAATCCATCTCATAACATACATGCATAAATGTCATATCCATATCGTATCATAAATGTATGAACATAAACATCATCAGAAATACCGCCACTGCATATCATCACTCATCAAAATAATATAAATGTTCAAATGTCCAATGAAACTAATAAAAGTTCAGAACATAAATACATCATACATGATCAACACTCAGTATACATAATGAATCAAGCCCCAAAAATGGCTAACTGGTTGATGCCCCTGATGGAGCTGGTCCAGAAGGAGGTGGTCTGCCACTGGTCCCTACATCAGGATCCTGTCGAGGCCCGGTAACCTCTCTGTCGTGTGTCGATGTCCGGGATCGGGTCCTCGTCCGGCTGTGTGATCTGGGATATGGCTCTCACCGCTCAGGAGGGCATAGCTCCTCGTAACGAACTCTGTAGTACTCTACCTCTCTGGCTGCCTCGAATCCCTCTGTAATGGCCTCTCGTAGGGATGTACTCTCTACGGTACCCATCAATCTCTGTGCTACACCCTCAGCCTCCTGTGCCCGCCGTCTAAAGGCATCCCTCTCTGCTACTAACTGTGCCACCTGAGGATCTGGGGCAGGCATCTGAACCTGTACCTGTGCCTGAGCCTGTGCCTGTGCAAGCTGTGCCTATAACTGCACTATCATGCTCTGTGCCTGCACCAACTGACTCTGAAGCTGTGCCTGCTGCCCCTGAAAGGTCTGCACCTGACCCTGCAACACATCTATCTGTGCCTGTTGGGACGAGGATGTCACCCTAATCACCATCTGTGGCCTGGCACCGGATCTGGACCGCCGAGGAATCTGTACCCTGGCGAGACTGTCTAGTATCTGCTATCTCTGCCCATCCCCGTCATCTCCATCATCTCCGTCCTCTGAGCTACTCTCCTCCTCCCCAACTCCACTCTCCTCGCTCTCCTCTCCCTCCTCCTCCTCTCCACCCATAGCCTGCTCCCCTCCACCCATAGCCTGCTCTCCACCTGCCACACCTCCCGGTATCCTTGCTCCTAGCTGCGGGACTGCTCTGATGGCCCGTGCCTCATCTGGCACTGTGAATCATGGAAAAGGATGCGTATGAAAGTACTGGGCGTAGTCATCTGTCATCCCTGCATCCAATATGTCTGGCCTGTCCGCCCATACCTCAGGCTGTAAAGCTGTGTACTCTGTGTAGGCTGCCTGGTAGGGAATGCATGGCCCCCATCCTACATCCCCCTTGCGCCGCCCATAATGAGCAACGCCCTGGGGCATCCCCTGCGTAAAACCAAACTATCTCAGCACCCGTAGTGCCAAAAACCTCTCAATAATAAAGGGCGTCCGCCCTATCAGGTATCGCGGTCTGCACACAAACGGCATCTCTAACTGATCTGTCTCCCATGCCTCGCAGTCTGTGTACGGCCTCCATATCACGACATCTACATCATCTAGCACTCGCCGCCAGTACTCTACCTTGCCCAGCCTCTGCTGGACAACTGCACCAGAATACGCATATACGTACGGCCTCCCTGCTGGTCTCGCCCTGGTACACAGTGGTCTGGTGACAGCAATGTGCTCCCACGCCCAGATCTGTAATAATGTAACTCCACTCGCCAGGCTGGTGGATCCTCTGTATACAATCCGATGAAGGTCATGATACATATCTGCCAAGACGCAGCTCCCCCAGGCAAATCTCTGTGGCTGAGTGATCATCCACTCTAGCATCCTCCCCCACCCCACGGCAAAACCCTTGGACCGATGGTCCGGTCCAAGGAAACCTCCAACAAATGCTGCCAATACCGCTACTAGAGCTGGATACCTGCTGAAGTCATCCCAGTCTATCCAGTACCCATAGATACCGGGATCGCCACATATCCGCTGTAATGCCTCTGTCCCACCGATCTCCTTGTGGTCATAAACCACAAGGGCTCCAACCACCGGAATCCCCAAAATCCGATACACGTCCTCCGGTGTCACACTCATCTCACCCGTCGGCAGGTGGAAGGTGTTATGCTCGGAATGCCATCTCTCGGCCAAGGCCGTCAACAGCCCCCTGTTGGCCCGAATGCCTCGCGGCATGGTCAACAGTGGCCCCAATCCACAATCTGCAATCACCTGTAACTCGGCCGGTGTCAACTCTCCTATCCGCTCCCAGCACAAGGGGAACCGCTCTCTGATCTGGAGGCTTTTGAAAGCCTCCTATTTTGTCCAAAAACATCACAACACCCAACATAACATATCAATAATCTATATCAAGTGTTCCATCAATCTACCAGCATGTCTAATCAATCTACTCTATCATCATTTACTATTTGTTTTTCTTTTCAGGAAAGCAAATTTATCAACACATATCCTTTGCTGTTTGTATTTCAATCATGAATGCAAATTTAAATCTCTATTTTACTATTTGCTTTCTATCGCAGAAAGCAAATTTATCACAACGTTTACTCTTTGTTTTTCAATCGCGAGAAGCAAAGTTATCAAATTCCAATCATTCAATCTCTCATCTATTCTCTTTGTTTTTCAATCGCGAGAAGCAAAGTTATCAAATTCAAATCAATCAATCTCTCATCTACTCTTTGTTTTTCAATCGCGGAAAGCAAAGTTATCAGTTTTCTATTCGATTTTCTATCCTATCAACATGATGATCCGACCATTTATCTATCTATTGACTAAAGAAGCAATTTTTCTCATTCTTTTTCAGCAAATGGCCATTCTGGGGAAAATTTCCTAAATGCGCAACTCTGTTGCTCATATGCGCTAAAAACCCATATGCGCCAAAGTTTTTCTCGAAAGCGCAACACTGTTTCCTAAATGCGCTAAAACTCCGAATGCGCAATTCTGTACCTCGGATGCGCTATTCTATCTATCAAACGCGCAACTCTAACATTTTTGAACCTAACCCTAAATGCGCGTTCTGTGCCCTAGATGCGCTAAATCTCCGACCTAGCCATTTTGACCTATATGTGCAACTTTATCTGTCGGATGCGCTAAAAATTAGTTCGTGACCTGTGCCTAAATGTGCTACGGAAAACCCTAGATGCGCTAAACTATTTGTCGAATGCGCTAAAACTATACCTAAATGCGCTAAAACGTTCCAAAAAATTGCAGTCCGACTTTAAATCAATTCAAAATCGATCAAAAATGCAAAATTTGACAACTTAGAGGTTTCGAATCACTCACCGGTGGTCCATACGCTGCTGGTCTCTGATACCGTCGCGCTCGCTCGAACCTATGTCTGTGCACGGGGATCACCATTTCGCCAAGTCACTCTCAGAGCTCCAAATTCACTGTAGCAACAGGGTGAAAATGACACCTCATTTTACCCCTTTTACCTTATAAGGGTCTTTTCAGGATGGGCAGTAGTGGCATTTCCCATTTTTCATCCTCTTTTTTTTTTACTGGGGCATCAACCACATTATCTATCAGGAGCTAAATCACTGTTCCTCATCAATTTCTTTTTCCGTGATTTATCTCTGAGGGGCATCATCAATATCGAAAATCGGAAACATATCGGGGGCAAATTTTTTATTTTCTTTGAGTAATGCGTTTCACACATCACTTCAAAGAGGGCAAATGTATAGCATAAAATGGTCATGTCTATAATACGGCAATTAATTAAATATTTATTATTTTAATTAATTTTCTAAAAGTCCTCTACATATGATTAAATTTATTTAATTTAATTATATTGTTCATTCATCTTATTCTTCTTCCATAATTAAATAAATTTATTTTATTTAATTATTTTCACATATCCACTTAATTAATTAAATAAATACATTCTATTTATTTAAATTAATTATCACTGTTTGAATTTAAATTAAATCTTTTGATTTAATTAAGTTTAAATATTTCCCCTTTCTTCTATTTTAATTCTTCTTCTAATTAATTAAATGTTTCATTTAATTAATTTCATAAAAGTGATTTAATTGAATAGATCTTATTTAATTAAAAATATCTTATGATTTCTTTCTAAATCCAAAATTAGGTATTTTAACCTAATTGTGCAATCTTCTCATATTATAATTAAATATTTTATTTAATTATGAGATATTCTGCTTTTTTTCAATAAAACTGATTAAAACTCTTTTCTCACCACAAGTTTTCTTCTGCTTTTAAAAGCTTAATTAAATATTTTATTTAATTAAGAAAAGCTGAATGTCCTCCACAAATAAATAATTGATTTTTTTAATTAATTATTTATTAGCTTTAAATCTTTCTTTTATTCTTATCTTCTCTTCTTTTTCCTCTTTCATAATAAAATAGAAAAATATGTTTCTAGGGTTCTTCTATCTTTCTCTTCAAATTCATCTTTCCTCAACCGTTTGATCTGCTAGGAATTATCACAACCGTCAATCGAGACAGCCAATCAGAATCATTCAGAAAGCCCTATAAATACCTGTGTGAATCCAAACATTGGTAATAGGCAATTAAGTAGAGTTTAGGCATTTAATTCATTTATCATAGCATCTTGCTTATTTCAAGTTTCTTAGCTAAAATCATTATCATAGCTTAATCATGCATTCATGTCATAGCAAAAATCTCGTTCTTTAGGAAGACAGTTTGTTGAGCCTAGCCACTAATCTGAGAACACAAGGCTGGAATCTACAAAAACACTAAAGATAGAGGACAATAGGATGACAACGGAAACAGGATACTGAGTTTGCACATCTCTATTCCTTTTATATTTCTGTTTTTGTTATAATGTTCTATTGGTGTGTTTGAACTGATTTTAATTCATTTATGCACTTAATTTTCATACACACAGATACAACATCTTCATCATTTACTTCTTCAACATTGATCTTGTTTCTTGACATAAATGCTTCTAGAATTTTCTTGGTTTCATCAGCAACAACACCAGTTTCACTGATCATAAGTTTGTTCACCCTTATTTTTCTTTTGAATTCCCTCTTGGCTTTTTCTAGGAGTGAATTCATCTCCTCAATAGACATTTTCAGACACAAATTTTCAAGAATTCTCTTTCTCATATGCTCTTCTTTTGTCCTAGCATTTACTCTTCTCACCTCCAAAACATCATACAGACTCTTAGGTAAACCAGACATAATTTCAACAAGAACTTTGTTGAAAATATTCATATGTTTTATTGTTGCCTCTTCAAGAATTCTTTGACCTAATTCATCAAACATTTCATACCATTCGTAGAGGGGCTTGAGATTTCCATCCTTAATAACAACATTCTCAACTTCTTCAATTGTCATACCTGGTATGTCACTTTTTGCATTCTTATTTTCCTTTTCTTCCTCACTGGAAGATTTCCTCTCCATTTCTTTCACAACTTCATCTAACTCAGACTCTTCACTTTTTGAGATGACTTCATAGGTTCTTGAGCTCTTGTTCTTCCTCTTATCAAAAGCTTTGTCTTGAGTTTGTATAGGAACTAGATTGGTTGTAGGAGCAGATGGGGAACTCCTTGTTGATCTAGTATGCGTAGAGGATCTTGTCAAACTAGCAGTTTCGGTTCTTGCTGACTCTTTTCTTGCTTCAGCTTCATCTCTCTTTCTTCTAGATTCTTTTCATTTTTCTATAGGTATTCCCATGTTCTCTGCAAACACTTCTACTTCTTTCCTTACTCTTCTGACTATCTCTGGCTTCTGTAATTGATCATGGACTTGCATGCTCTTTTCTGCATAAGATCCAAACCTTTCATCTGTTGGATCCAAAGGCATGCTCAACAAATGTTCTACATACACCTTCAAGATGATCTCCTCTACTTCATATCCCATAGGCATAATCCATATCATCTTGGGATCAATGACTTCCATATGGCATTGATCAATATCTACCATGAAAAAAATTGTGTCTTTGTACTTTTCCAAAATTAAGGTAGGTATTATTTCTCTTGCATGCATCATATTCTAAATTTTTTTGAAGTATCCCCAAAGGGTAGTGTTCTTGGTCCGACGATCACTGCTTCCAAACAATATATCTCTTATTTGAATAGCTATAGGCTGATTACTTTGCCAATGAACTTTCCCAACACCCAGAACCTCACTCATGAAATAAAAGAACAAACACATCAGCAAATTATCATACTTAAAAGAGTTCATTTTGTCCTTCTTAATCTTACCTAAATTCTCCATCAGCTGACTTTTGAGCAGCTCACACAATTCATAATCTGCATTTTCCTTTATCATCTGATAGATGCATAAATATTCGTACTGAATACTGAATTATCCTAGTTGGAGTGGTAGATCTTGTAGCCAATGACCATTGATGTGAATTTCACATCCACTCCAACAATGTCTTCGATTGTTATTGCCCTTCTATCAAATTGTGCACCTATTGCATCAGTAACCTTCTGATTCTTTACAAATTTCAAGATTGGTAGTCCACCAGAGGAAATAAGACTTGTGACAGTGCTTATAGCCTCTTTCGTAATCTTAAAAGGTATATTCAACCACATGAAATCAACATTGGCTTTGCTTAAAATATATCGCACCCATTCGCTTTCCTCAAATATGGGGAAATTCATAAACTATGTAAACTTCTTCACTTCTAGGGTTTTTTATTCCGGCTTAATAGTGAAGTCCTCTCCAATTATATGGTTGGAATATAAATTCATCATTTGAGAGCTCCCTAACTCTTCAATATTGGCATGTATGTAAGCCCTAATGTCTTCAGTGTGCAAGACTTCGTACGGTACAAATGAAAATGCACCTAGGGGCTCGTTCTCAACAGACTTATAAGGATGCCACTTGAACTTTGGATGGGGTCTATTCTTGACTTCAACTAGCAATGGAGTGGCCATTTTTACCAATTCACAAACTCACTAGTTTTTTTGATAAATACCTTTTCATTTGATCAAAGTTTTGATCGCTGAATCTTCCTCACACTTGAATCTCACCACAACTCAGCAAAGTTTTCTCTAGGGATCTCCAAACTTCTTTCCTCCGAAATGCAAAGTGACAAATGAAAGATAAAAATGACTTTTTATCATTCACACAACTTGTAGACACTAAAAATTGTCCTAGGCTTGCGACTTCTAAATTCTCCATCATCCCCCCTTTTGGTTTTGATAATTAAATAATTTTTAATTATTTAATTATTTTCTAAAGTCATGTCTTCTATTAATTAAATAATTTTAATTATTTAATTAATTAATTCTTATCTTTATTTCTTGCTTGATTAATTAAATAAATTTTATTTATTTAATTACGTCACTAATTAAGTCCTCTTCTTTCTAAAAAATTAAATAAATTCTTATTTATTTAATTTTTATCCACCTTCCACTATAATTAAATAATTAAATAATTATTTAATTATTCATTAGCCTTTTCTCTCATAAATTAAATAAATTTTATTTATTTAATTTGGTCCACTCTCTTGAATTTTGAATTAAATCATTATTTAATTCAAAATAATTCCTTTTCTCACATTCTTCTATAATAAAATAATATCTTTAATTATTTAATTATTCATTGGTCACCTAGATTAAATAATTTTTATTATTTAATTTCTCCTATCACCTCTTTGTCTGTGCCAATCTTATCTTCCACAACAAATCTTATCTCTTGACATCTCATTCAATTTCATCCCTTGATTGAATTATCTCATAATTCAATCTCAACCCTTCATTTCTTGTCATTGCCCTAATTTTGACCTAAACCTAGTCCATACTACAACTTCCAATTTTGGCCATTGATTAAGACATCTTATTGACATTCAATCTCATCCGTCTGTTCAAAATGGCATTTTCTATAAAATGCCATTTTCCTCTCATTTTTACAAGAGGCATTGGATTTTAGACATTAGAGGCATTAGATATTACACATTAGACCTTGCAGCATTAGATATTACTTCATTTAGTCTTGGCATATTTAGGCATAGGCATTTCACTCATATTGTCATAGGCATTAGGCATTTAGACTTTGATGAAATCCTTCAAAGCTTGGTGTAGGACTTAGACTTTATTTATAGATTGCTCGCACGCCAAATCTGAGTGCAACACATCAACCAGCAAGCTAGAAGGTGTTACAAAAGTGAATCATGAAGGTCTCGATAGTTTTCTAGTATAATTGTTCTTTTATCTACTTCCATTGTATTTTGTAATTGCTTTGGGTTTATTGTCTTCATTGATTTGTTAACCATTTAATCTAATCCTAAAATTTACCCTCAGTTACATTGGTGAACCCGACGTATTTTAACACATTTTGAGAAATCTTGGAGTTTGATTCTTTTGTTGCAGGTTTTGTTTTCCTTTTGTTGCAAGTTTGACATCATTGTGGATAAAGCCCTATTTTCCAAAGATTCAACCATAACTTTCAAACAGCTATGCATTTTCTTGCAAAAAGTGTTCTAAAGATTTGGAACAACAATACGCACTTTCATTCCAAATATCATAATTTTGGGATCTATTTTTAATTTTTTATAATTTTTTTTCTGTTTTTCATGAAAAATTAATTTTGAGAGAAAATTATCAAATTTTTTAGAAATGTTTAAATTTATAGAAAGCTCTCTAAATTATAACATGGGTTTGTTCTTTATCTTTTAAATTTGGATGCACAATTATTAGTCAAACAACAGATCTTTTAAAATTAGGGTTTCACAAATATTTGCTTATATCTCACAAACAGTTGTAGATCTGATCACAATTTTTCTTTTGCAGATTTGGGATGACATCATACGACTCCACTCCAAAAATATGAATTTTTGGAGCTGGTTTGTATTTTTTATAATTTTTTTTATGATTTTTCATAAAAAAATAATTTTAGGTGCAAAACAACAAATTTTTCTGATTTATTTACATTTTTGGAAACCTCTTGAGATTTTAGATTGGCTTTATTCTCTATATTTTTAATTTTATTGTCAATTTTTTTCTTCCAAAAATCAGATTTGTCTTGACTAGCTAACCCTCTAATAGTAGTGATCAATTATCTTGTTAGGGTTTGTTGTTGGTTTTGTGCATGTGCAGAAAATAAACACTTCAAAGGACACATTGGATCAAGTGGAAAAAAATGACGCATCTAACTATTTTTTCAGATCGATAGTCAAAGACATATTCAAACTACTGACATGTGGTTTTGCAGCTATGTTTGTCGAAGATTTATCTCTCCAACCACTTGTTTGCATTTTTTAATTTAGGAACATTTCCTTTGGTGCTCTAAAATGATTTTTTTTGCAAGTGTCTGATTGTGTTTGCAAAATGGTAGGTGAGTATGCTCTCACCTTATGAAAACTCGGTGATCAGAAAACTAGACCCATTTTTATGTGTTATTACCCTCACGATTTGGTATATCGAAGTATCCTCTCCCCTTGCGCATTCGTGTGATCATGGGTGTAAGAGAAACAGTTACTAATTCTAGCAATTGGGCCTACCTGGGGATTTCATCACCCCAACGCGACTCAAACTGGCAACGGAGCTAAAGCCAAGCTACCCCGACCAGTATATAAATGTGAATCTTAAGGGAAAACCTAAGATTATGAGTGCGGATGTGTCATACGGACAAAGTAGTACTCCCTTAAACCCTGTTGAGCTTAACCTCTTGGTGCAGGAGCACCTGCCAAAGTGCCACACAAGCAAGCTTATTTTTGAAGTTTTGGTTTAAAATTCCTTTTTGTTGTTTTGATTTGGTCTTGTGCATCATCTTATTGATGGTTGTGGACCTTTGTTGTTGAGGTTAGGAGTTGAATACATTGGGAAATCTTTTTGTGGTCATTTCCTAAGTTTTTGTGAAATTGGAAAACACACTGTGTTTTCAAACAGCATGCTTTTGGCCATTCTTTGGCTCGAGCAATAAACCTAACTGATTCTTGAGCGTGGAAAAAGGTGGTGCTTGACTTTTGGAGTAGTTGGAAGTTGGGAATATTGGCAGTTTTCATGTGAATGAAAAAAATAGTGATTTTTGTGTGTAAAAAAATCTGATTTCCTGTCCTTGCCGCGTGGTTGCTGTTAATGAATTAGGAGAGGCATTTTGTTACATGGAATAACATGTATTGAAGCTCTTTGTTGTATTAATCTGGTTTAATAGCTAGTGTTTTCATCGCTTCCAATTTTCTTTTTGTAAATTATGTGTTTTGTTAGTTGCTGTTTGGACTGGTTATGCACAGAAAAATGGAGTTTTAGTTAGTCTTCTATCCGTACCAAGAAGTATGGGTGTTGTGGAGACAAAACTAAACTCCATTATTGTAAATAATGTAGACTTAGGGATCAGTAAAGGTTTAGGAAGCAAGCTAGTGACTACTCCTAGGCGAGCTTGAAGGCCCGATAAGGAAAGACAGTTAAAGTCAAGACCCTAACGTGGCAGGGGTGTGTAGTAATTAACATCAAATGAGTGTGGATGGATGCAAGAACCTTCACAAAGGTTGGGCAGGAAGATAGGACCCGTGATTGAACATCTGGAGGCTTGTAAAGCAAAACAGACCAAGAAATGTCAAAGAAACCCTAGTTTCTTGTGAAATTTGTGTTCTGCCTGTGTATGAACAGAGAGAGGCCCAAAACTTAATAATCTTTTAGCTTTTGGAATTTAAGCCAGTGTACGAGAATGGAGTTTGTCCCAACTAGTTGAAGGAGGGGAGTTCTAATCAATTTTCTTATGCAAGGAGGCCTAAAAGGGGGCTCAAGGCTTGTAGCCCTACCCAAAACCTAAAACAGAGTTTTAAGAAAATGATGAAGAATTGGAGCTTGGTGTTTGTTCAAACACCTGGAAAAGATAACTTTGAAAGCCTGGGAAGGTGTCACACACCCCTGTAATAGGTAGGAAAGCATTTGGAGTTGGCTAGTCTTTAAGTGAATTAAGGGCTAGATGGTGAAATGTGAAGAAAGAGCACCAAGAACTGATTGGTAGCAGCAAAGTAGTGGAGATAGCAAGGTTGGAAATGAACCATAAAGCATTGTGAAAGATAGAAGGGTTGGCTAGCAAGACCAGGGGTTCTATTACCGGGAATAGGACTTAGAGGTCAGAGGGAAAAAGATCCCTTAGGATTTCTCAAGGCAAGGACTCAGAGCATTGAGATTGTGACTTTCTCAATCCAACCTTGTTTCTATCACCTCTTTAGGCTGGAGTGCCACCTAAATGGTGATTAATCTCTTGCCCCATGTATGGCCACTCAAACGGGGGTTCTGAACTAAACACCTTTGTGTAGTAAGCCAAAAACCTTCTATTTGCTAGTGCAACACCGGTTGGTGTTAAGGCATCCACACTTTCATAGTCTGTAGTAGAGGTGATCAATCTGCCATGGGAGTTTCATGGGGATTGGAAGCTTGATTGGACTGAGAAGAGAGTGCACTGTAAGGGGGAGCCTGTGCAACCAAGCTTCTGGATTCACACGCTACAGAATGTAGTTGGGGAAACCCACGTGGAATCTAGTGAATATTGTCCTAGCCTAACCTAGGATTGTACTTGTCTTATGTGTGCTTTCTTACATTCAAAACACTATGCTTGTCAAGTGCTTGCTGAATTACTCAAACATTATACACAATAGTCACAAATCTGGACACAAACAATCGACCTTAGACAACTCAGACTTTTCAACAAAACATCAAAACACAATCTCAGTCCTCATTTTGAACTTAGACTTTGCATTGTTCATCATAGTTCTCATTTGGCATCTAGACTTGGCATTGGTCATTTTCCTTAGTCAACATCTTCATTGTCACCTTGGCATTTGGCATCCTTTCTTGACCAATTTTATCACCTTGCATTAGTCATTTCCCTTGGAAAAACGTCATTATCACTTTGCATTTAACAACATCATGACATCCACCACCTTGTCTTCCCTTCACCAACATATTGATAGGCTTGCTAATAAATTTGAATACAAATTACTCTATAGAGGTCAATTCCAAGAAGCCTCAGACTTTAGGAGACAATTCGTCCAAGCTAAAAATCAATGTCCTTCGTACCAACAACCCATCAGTCCTAGTCCTCCATCCATCTACCCTCATTACCAAAATTCACTTAACACAAATCCTGCCATTAATTCACAACACACATCCAGTTATCACCCTTATCCTAACTTTGACAAGGGAAACCAACTGTCCACTAGTCGATTCCAAGTCTCCATGTCATATGTTAGTCCTTCACCTATCAATCCTGTCAATGTCTACATTCCTTATCAACCATCTATCAACTTATGTCAAGTCCCCACATCATACCATATTGATCCAGTCCAAGTCTCCACATCCTATTTTAGTCAACCTTACAATAATCTAGTCCAAGACTCCATGGCATATCTAGTCGAAGTCCCCATGTGACATCCTAATCCAGTCCAAGACTCCATTTCATATCTGGTCCTAGTCTCCATGTCATGCCCTTGTCCTTCACATACTAGTCTAATGCAAGTACCCATGTCATATCCTAGTCCTTCACATACTAGTCCAGGCCAAGTCCCCACATCCTATCCTAGTCCATCATTCATTAATCCTTTTCAAGTCTCCCCTCACAAGCCACATCTAGTCATCAAAATTATGCCATTACTCAAAGTCAAATCCCATTTAATAAACTTGAGGATACATGTCAAAATGAAAGCCCAAAGCATGACATTATAACGACACCCTCATGTCAAGAACAAGGTAGTCCATCCCATGACCCTATTCTTGATTGTACCATCCATGACAACCCCATCTTTGACCAAGACCCTACCATTGACCAAGAAGTCCAAATCCATGACAACCCCATATTTGACCAAGACCCTACCATGGACCAAGAAATCCAAAACAATCCACTCCTTGACCTTTACGCCATTTATGACCAAACACTTGGTGACTCTATTCAGGCCTCGACTATTGACACTTCCCACAATGAGACACTTGCCTCCATGGGACACATAGATGATATTCCTCCAAAACAAGAATCTTCCACTAAGGACATGCTGGCATATGATCAAGTTATAGCTAAAATCATTGGACTCTATGACACTAAACATAAGGATGGCTTCGACATTTCCTTGGAAGCACCAACATAATCATCTGAACTTGACATGTCACACGATCAGACCAAAGATATCAGTCAGGAATATGTCCAACATGACAATGAAGCTAAGACACTTTATCAAATAGGGTCATCTATCTTTGTCAGAGTAGGCTTTCTTGTAGACGAAAAATATTACAAGTGACAGTATCCGCATACCTAATGATGGGTTAGCATCTTGCTTTAAAAACAACAATTACCCCATCACAAATAGAATCTATCAAAGCATGCATTATCAAGGCAAAGGACTAGGCATACAAGAACAAGGAATTCTAGAACCAATACAGCTTCCAGAAAATTACAAACATCAAGGTTTTGGCTATTCCTCAATTAGTAAATCAAACAATGTTAGTGGTACCTCCTCGATACTGGGGGCAACTTTGTCAGATACAAACATCAAAATGGAGTCCATGAGAAATCCTTGTCATAAGATTGTATCCAACACTCCCTCCATCCACACCATAAACCATCATTCTCAACATCTTAAACCTTCCCTTTGGAACCAACAAAGAAAAAAGTCATACCAATCAAAAGATCAAAATCAAATGTCAAAGGCCATCAGATCACACAAAAAGACAACTAGACAAATGAAATTAAAATGGATCCCAAAGAAAAGTGGATCAAACAAAGAAAATATTCCAAATTCAAAAGTCAATCAAAATGTGGAGCCACAAGCAAAGAGGACTCCCACATACAAAAAATGTCCACACTCCCCTTCAAAATGGTCGTAAAGCAAGGCATATAAAAGTGTTCCAAACACCATCCTCCAAAAATCCATTAAGTATCCACCACCATCCCAAGTTTGGAAAATAAAAATTCATTCATCCAAGCGTCCAAACAATATTTCCACGTCTACCATCATTCGTCATAACCCTACATCTCGTCTAAAGTCCAATTATCCCACGTCACAAATTCGTCACATCTTGGCAACAACTCTTTACCATAAGGACTCTCATGGCACTCTATCACGATGTGTGTATTCTGATAAGGCCAACTCTAGTATTAGAAAGGATCACAATTACATTGATCAGTTGTATGCAAGCGCTATGATCCTCACAAGACAACTCCTTCAACAAGGTCATTATTGGAATATCCTTGGCGCGATCTCTACATGTGCATTGTCAATGGATTGAGAATGGTGATGGTCATCTAAAGCATCAGTTATCACAAAATCAAAATACAAAATTGAAAATGTAAAACATAAAGTCACTTACGGTAAACTTGGCAAGCGAGGTGTCTTGGTATTTTCAAAGTAAAATCCGAGAAAATAGTAAAGAGAAAAATTTGTAATGGGTAGAAAACCTAGCGAACATCGCCACGGATAGTACATAATGAAAACTGGTAGGCGGTGTGTGTAAGACCGTGATCTATGTGGAATTTTATACTTGGGGGCAAGTCGTCTCATTTTCCCATGCCTTCCTCATGACATTGACGTCCATCTAAGCCCTATCATTTCCACGTATTTTTCCCACTTACCCCGGTCTTGACATAAAATGGCACACATAAATCATGCTTTGGGAAAACTCTTGACATGTCTATCCTTCGGTCATACACGATTCATGAAACATCATGTCATTGACCGTCATAGTCTTATTGTCCTTATATGACATAGTCCTTGAAAATCATATGACAATTCCATTAGTCTCATGTCTCCCGTCTTTTACCAAGGCCACCCCCTATCCTTTCATGCCTATCACCTATCTTGGATTTCCCTTATCAAATGGTCTAAGGATACTCCATCATCCCATCTAGCCTTAACCAAGTCATTCCAAATGCAACAAGTCTAATCCATACAAGCACATTATCCAAAATTTTACTTGATTGTGTTCCTGGCCTAGCTGTAGACCTCCATACTTTTGTCACATTATCGTCATTGTCCTCACGTTGTTTCGGGATGCGTCCTTCCCATGTCAAACAATGTTGTCATCACCTATCAATTGGTATTTAGCTTGACTAGGGGCACAATCATGTTTGTCCTTGGATTCTCATGTGTAGGCATCAGTCATATGCATTTGTCATGATCCTCTTAAATGTCAAAATCCAAAAAAATCATAAAATGACAAAAAGACAAAAACATAATAAAATGTCCTAAAAAAAGACAAAAATATTGTAAAATGTCCTGAAGAAAGACCAAAAAACATCATAAAATGTCCTAAAGAAATACCTAAAAATCATAAAACATCCTGAATAAAAACACAAAAAACATCCAAATCAATGTCAAAATCCTAAAAATGGAGTCAAAGTTATTCGTGTCAGTCAGTCCATGTCATTGTCAAACTACGTTGTCTCTGTGCATTTGCTACATAGGCAAGGCCATCAGTCGATGAGTCCTTGAGACATTAGGTCAGTCCTTTTAGGTTGGTCCAAATAAAATCATGGCATTTGTCACAATTGTCACAGTGGTCAAATAAGTCAGACATAGTCAAACTCAGACACAAGACAGTCATTTGAAACGTCAATGTCAAAATGGGTCAAAATAGACAACATAGTCCAATCAATCATACAGTCAACATTAGTCAACTTGCCAAAACATATTAGTCAAAACAATGTCAATCTCGTCACTCTTTGGTCCTCTTCAAGATGTGTCCTTCTTGGAGTTAGACCTTGTCAAAATTTCCTTTTCCTTTTTCAGGATGTGTCCTTCTTGACAATAGGCCCGGTCAAACTGTCAACACCGTCAAACTGGAAAAACTCTTAAACTGTTAAAACTTTCAAACCGACAAGAAATCAATCTTTGGCAAACAAACATTGGAAAAAAAAATTAAAACGCTGTTAATCTTTCTAGTCTATCTTGTCTTATATTTTGACTATTTTGTCTATTTTCGTCTTATCTTTTTACTGTCTTTTCTTTGTGGTCATGTTGCTAGCTACCTCAAGGATGTCCCATGAAGGATTTAGAGGTGCGATGATGTCTCCTGGCCTATTTTATTTTCTTTAACTGTTGCCTGTGGATTGTCTTGACAAAAAGACTAGGGCAACATGACCCTTAGTATGAGTTAGGACATTCCTTGTCTGTGACTATTTGTTTTTTAAGTGGATGACCTTGCACACCTTGGTCTATGCCATATCATGGTGTTTGTTGTCCATTTGTGTCATTTTTACTGCCCAATGATGATTAAGAGCAATAAATATTAAAGTCCTACTGTAAGTTTTGAAGGATTCTTTCATCTAGTCTGCATCTTCATCATCCATATCTTTTGTACTAACATTCCTTTGTCTCTTCATATTCTAGTCTTCTCATCAATTTTGAGAGCACACCCGTGATCTTGGAACCTGTCTGTCCTCTTGAGGGGGCATACTATAACCCTTCTCGTCATTCTTCCTCATCTTATATTGCACTGGGGCATATTTTTGACTTATTTTCTTTGTCACAATGCGGCATGCTACATTATGACAAAGAGGGGAAAAATGTAGACACTAAAAATTGTCCTAGGCTTGTGACTTCTAAATTCTCCATCATCCCCCCTTTTGGCTTTGATAATTAAATAATTTTTAATTTTTTAATTATTTTCTAAAGTCATATGTCTTCTATTAATTAAATAATTTTAATTATTTAATTAATTAATTCCTATCTTTATTTCTTGCTTGATTAATTAAATAAATTTTATTTATTTAAAGGTATGTCACTAATTAAGTCCTCTTCTTTCTAAAGGCAAATAGAATTTCTTATTTATTTAATTTTTTATCCACCTTCCATATAATTAAATATTTAAATGTTATTTAATTATTCATTAACTCTTTTCTCTCATAAAATTAGTAGATTTGTTTTATTTAATTTTAGTTATCTCTATTGAATTTTGAATTAAATTATTTATTTAATTCAAAATAGTCCTTTCTCACATTCTTCTATAATAAAATAATATCTTTAATTATTTATTTATTTTATTTAGTCCACCGTTAAATAATTTTTATTTATTTAATTTCTCCATATCACCTCTTTAATGCATTGCGATCTTATCTTCCACATCAAATCTTATCTCTTGACATCTCATTCAATTTCATCCCTTGATTGAATTATCTCATAATTCAATCTCAACCCTTCATTTCTTGTCATTGCCCTAATTTTGACCTAAACCTAGTCCATACTACAACTTTCAATTTTGGCCGTTGATTAAGACATCTTATTGACATTCAATCTCATCCGTCCGTTCAAAATGACATTTTCTATAAAATGCCATTTTCCTCTCATTTTTACAAGGGGCATTGGATTTTAGACATTAGAGGCATTAGATATTACACATTAGACCTTGCAGCATTTGTCATCTTACTTCATTTAGTCTTGGCATATTTAGGCATAGGCATTTCACTCATATTGTCATAGGCATTAGGTATTTAGACTTTGATCAAATCCTTCAAAGCTTGGTGTAGGACTTAGACTTTATTTATAGATTGCTCGCACATCAAATCTGAGGGCAACACATCAACCAGCAAGCTAAAAGGTGTTACAAAAGTGAATCATGGAGGTCTCGGCGGTTTTATGGTATAATCGTTCTTTTATTTACTTCCATTGTATTTTGTAATTGATTTGGGTTTATTGTCTTCATTGATTTGCTAACCATTTAATCTAATCCTT
>VDFB02063310.1:0-18008 GCA_007258455.2 Sequoia sempervirens
GCTTTCAAACAAAGCTATGGATAGGGAAAATAGTTAGCATGATAGTAAAAAATATATAGTTTGATAAGTATTCAAAATTTTGTTCATTATCTCATACATTATAAGCCATGATGTGGATCGCTATTGTAGTTTTCGTGATTGAATAATTTTTTGTTTTATTTTCAAATTTTTGAAGCGGATACACCTCTTAATGTTCATAGGGAAATGGAACTCAGTGTTTCATTTGCTATAGACTCCTTAATGGCTCTCACAGAGGAGGTATGAGGCAGATTACTAAATTTCAATTTACATTTGTTGTTATAGCTACTAGTTAGTGAAAAATCAAACCACTATTAATTCATAGTTTAATTTCTCTTTGGATGGTTTCTATAGGGCTTCAATATGCCATAACATGGGCATGCAAATATTTCCTATGAGGAGAGAGATCTTCTACTGGCGGTTAGCAATTATTTTGTTAAATATATCATTTTTTATAATGTAATTTCTTTATATTAATGTTTTTACTTCTTATTGTAATAGATAAAGCTTACCTAGGAACTAAACCCTAGGAGGAGCACTCCTTGGCCTTAAAATAAATGAGTGACATACCTATTACCATTTGGTCGACATGCAAAGAGAAATAATTTATTTCAAGAGGATGCAAAACAATGACTTTTGATTCTAGATCCCTTTGTTGTATGCCTATATGGCATTTTTATACATATTTTGTATTGGATATACTTGACATTGTATGCCTATATGGTATTTTTGTAAGCCTATATGGCTATTTTTTATATATATTTTATACTTATATCAACATATATTGATGTATGCCTACATGGCTATTTGGTTAATACAAATAATTTTTATCGATGGTGTCCATATTTGCATTATAAATCCATGGTTCAATAGATATGAGTTATGTGTATTCAAAGGTATACTTTACAACTTATGTGTATACTTTGTGACTTGCATGTATTCCAATGTATACTATGTGACTTACATGTTTTCATGTGTATACCTCGTATTCATGCATATACTTTGTATTAATTTGTGTATATTATGTATTCGTGTGTATACTTCAAGGCTTACGTGTTTTTGACTACTTGTGCTTCCCTTATTCACATGTATGCTTGAATTATTCATGTGTATACTTACTAATTGGTCAGCACTAGCATTGATCATTGTTGTGCTTCATGGTTTATCTTGAATATTTATTGATTGATGCTAAACAACTTTATTAGTTAATGCTAAAAAACTTCAATATTTCTATAAATACTAGTAGAGTTACAAATTAAAAAATTGCACAAATTGAAAAGAAAAGATTAACTGTAAATAAATGCACTGATTATTAACTTGATAATTGATTAAGAATGAGTATAATATATATCAAGAGATGAGCCTTCTAGAATGGCAACTGCCAACTAGAAAATAGGCAAAACATTTCCAATACTTTGAAAGAAATAATCCGCCCAAAATTGCAATGGGGGAGAAGGCTTATTTAAGATCCTTGAGCAATGTATTTCCTAATGCTCCCTTGTTCTTACATATATCAATTCAATTTAATTCAAAGAGTTCCATCAAATTCTTTATCTAAAAGTAAAAAACATGTTTTCAATTGGTATTCCATGAGATGTTTCATAAAAAGATTCTAGTATATTTAATATTTTGATTGGAACAACTCAATTAAGCAAAGGATACATAATATTCACAACACTTGCAAAACATAATATTCATAGTAGATGATGATTAGTTAACTTCTTGACACATTATCATATAAACATTTATCTTGAATAGTCTTTAAACATTTTCACAGCATAATCCTCATAGTACAAAATGAATTGTTATGTTCTTGATCCATCAACATATAAACACATCGAAAGATGTATATGTCAGCTTTTTGCAATATTATTTCTTGTATAGGAAATGGACTTGGGAGAAAGCTTTATAATTTATAACACAAATAAGAAATGGACTCAAGGGTGGAAACTTTATTTATCACACCAAATAATAAATGTATGTGAGAGCATCACTTGTTTCTCTTAGAATCCAATTTTCAAGGATAGAAAACCATTTCAAATGAAAATGACAAAATTCTTCACAACCAAAGTTGTTAATTGAGGAAAAATAAAATGTTTCCAAGTTCCACCATTATACGCATTTACAATTGGTTGTATATTGTTGTAAGGAAAATTAGAATAATTAAAAAATGTCTTGCTAGACTTAAGGATGATCATATGATTTTTGTGTGGAAAAATCAAAGTTCACAACTGTCATGTGAATGTCTCTTTTTTATTATTTTGCATGCCATCATAAGGGATCGAGTCGGTTGAACATGGTTCGGAGTGATTTGGCATTTTTGGGCGAAAAAGATGACCATTTCTAGCATAAATGTACCTATCAAGACACACTGGAATAGTTCATTTGGTCACACGAGTTGTAGAATGAAAATTACACCGTTTTGCAACTTTACATTGCATGCATTTGACACTTTTTCAATCAAGTGAAAACTAGACAACATGAGAAGATGACTATGAGATAATGAAAATTGAGAGAGGTTATTGTAGAAGAGCCCAACACAATCTTGTAGCCTCAAATGGAAATTTTGTAAGCATCACAGTTTCTAAGTAATAGTCTGTCAAAGTTTGTAGTCATTTTGCACTTTGGACCCTTAAGGGATTAAGTCAGTTTAACGTGGCTTAGAGTGATTTGGAATGTTTGGGTGTGAAAGAGGACCATGCCTAATGTAAATGTACCCATCTAGATACATTGGAATAGTTCATTTGGTCACAAAAGTTGCAAAACAAAAGTTACACCACTTTGCAACTTTACACTGCTTGTATTTGACACTTTTTTCATGAAGTGAAAACTGGACACCACAAGAAAACAACTTTGAGATAACAAAAACCAAGAGAGATTATTGTAGAGGGGACCAATGTGATCTCATGGGCTCAGATGGAATTTTGTAAGCATCATGGTTTCTAGTAATAGCATGTTAAGATTGTTTCCCTTTTTGCACTTTGGACTCTTAGGGGATTGAGTCGGTTGAGCGTATTAGCTTGGAGTAATTGGCATGTTGAGTATGAAATAGGACCATGTATAAACCTACGGCCGGTCACGTGGAACAATCCATCTAGTCACACAAGTTCTCGAGAATGAAATTTACACCACTTTGCAACTCTACAGCATGCGGAGTTGACACTTCCTTCAAAGAGTGAAAACTTGACACCACGGAAAACAACTTAGAGATAACAAAAATTGAGAGAGGTTATTATTGGGGCTTCAAGTATGTCCAATAGGCTCATCTGAGGAGAGTTTGTAAGTGTCACAATTTTTGAGTAATATCCCATCAAATATTGCTTCCTTTTGCACTTTGGACCCTTAAAGGGGATTGGCCCGGAATTGAATGTACCTTGAAGCAGTTCAACATGTTTGGCTATGAAAGAGGACCATTCCTAGCATAAAATACCCACTCAGATGCATTGAAATAGTTCATTTGGTCACACAAATTGTAGAACAAAGTTGCATCACTTTGCAACTTTACATTGCTGCATTTGACACTTTTTCATCAAGTGAAAACTAGACACCATAGGAAAAAAAATCTGAGATAACAAAAATTGAGAGAGGCTCTTGTAGATGGACCCAACGCAATCTCATAGGATCAGACGGATAATTTTTAAGCATCATAGTTTTTGAGTAATATCCCATCAAAGATTGCTTCCCTTTTGCACTTTGGACCCTTAAAGGGATCGAGACAATTCAAGCGTAGCTTGAGCGATTCGATGTGTTTGGAGTGAAAAAGAGGACCATGCATAGCATAAAGGTACCCATTTGGATGTGTTGGAATAGTCTATTTGGTCACCACGAGTTGCAAAATAAAGAAGTTGCACCACTTTGCAACTTTACCTTTGCTGCATTTGACACTTTTTCCATCAAGTGAAAATCTAGACACCGCGGTAAAATGACTTCTACGAGATAACAAAGACAAGAGAGTTTGTGGCGAGGGGCCTAATGTGATCTCGTGATACCGGATAGAGTTAAGTAAGCATCATTTTTTGACAATGAGCCATCAAAGATTGCTTCCCTTTTGTAATTTAGACTCTTTAAGCATCGAGCGGTTGAATGCTTTCGGGCGATTGACATGTTTAGAGTGCAAAGGGACCATACCTAGCATAAACATACCCATCGATGTGTTGGGATAATCCATTTGGTCACATGAGTTGTAGAATGAAATTTGCACCACTTTGCAACTTTATATTGCTTGCAATTGACACTTTTTTCATCAAGTCAAAATTGGACACCACAAAAAAATGACTCTGAGATAAAAAAAATTGAGAGGTTATTATAGAGTTTAACACAATCACTTAAGAACCAGGATGGAGATTTTCTAACTATCATGATTTATGAGTAATAGCACATCAAATATTGTTGCCCTTTTTGCACTTTGGACCCTTAAGGGATTCAATCAGTTGAACGTAGCTTAGAGTGATTCGGCATGTTTGGGTGCAAAAAAAGATCATGCCTAGTGTAAAAATACCCATCTGGATGCATTGGAATAGTTTGTTTGGTCACAAGAGTTGCAAAAAGAAAGTTGCACAACTTTGCAAATTTACACTATTTGCATTTGACATTTTTCCACCAAGAGTGAAAACTAGACACCACCAGAAAACAACTCCAAGATAACCAAAAATGAGAGAGGTTATTGTAGAGGGGCCTAGTGCAATCCCATAGGCTTAGATGGAGAGTTCGTAAGTGTCATGGTTTTCAAGTAGTATCCCGTCAAAGGTTGTTGCCCTTTTGCACTTTGGACCCTTAAGGGGATCAAGCGGTTGAACATAGCTTTCGAACAATTCGGCATGTTTGGGTGTGAAAGAGGACCATTCTTAGTGTAAACATACCCATCCTGACACATTTGATCAATTTATTTGGTCACACGAGTGGTAGAACGAAAGTTGCACCACTTTGCAACTTTACACTACTTGCATTTGACACTTTTTCCACCAAGTGAAAATTGAACACCATAGGAAAAAACTATGACATAACAAAAACTAGGAGATGTCATTGTAGAGACCAACGTAATCATGTAGGCTTAGATGGAGAGTTCGTAAGCATCACAGTTTCCAAGTAATAGCCTGTCAAAGATTGTTGTCCTTTTTCACTTTGGATCCTTAAGGGATTGAGTGGGTTGAATGTAGCTCAGAGTGATTTGGCATGTTTGGGTGCAAAAGAGGACCATGGATAGTGTAAAAATACCCATCTAGATGCATTAGAATAGCCCATTTGGTCACACGAGTTGCAAAACAAAAATTGCACCACTTTGCAACTTTACACTACTTGCATTTGACACTTTTTCCATCAAGTGAAAACTGGACACCATGGGAAAATGAATATTATATAATAAAAACTAAGAGAGTTTAATGTAGAGAGTTCCAATGTGATTCCAAAGGCTGAAATGGAGAGTTTGTAAGCATCATGGTTTCAAAGTAATAGCCCATCAAAGATTGTTGCCCTTTTGCATTTTGGACCCTTAAGGGATCAAGCCAGTTGAACGTAGCTCAAACTGCTTCGGCGTGTTTAGGTGAAAAAGTGGACCATGCCTAATGTAAACATACCCATACATATGCATTGGAATAGTCTGTTTGGTTACACAAGTTGCAGAATGAAAGTTGCACCACTTTGCAACTTTACACTGCTTGCATTTGACACTTTTTTCATCAAGTGAAAAATGGACACCATGGGAAAATGACTCTGAGATAACAAAAACTGAGAGGGTTTATTGTAGGGGGCCAACATGATCTCGTAGACTTAGACGAAGAGTTCATAAGCATCATGGTTTTCAAGTAATAGCTTGTCAAAGATTGCCCTTTTGCGCTTTGGACCCTTAAGGGATCGAGCTAGTTAAACATAGCTCAAAGTGATTTGACGTGTTTGGGCGTGAAAGAGGACCATGCCTAGTATAAATGCACCTATTTGGATGTGTTGGAATAGTCTATTTGGTCACATGAGTTGTAGAATGAAAGTTGCACCACTTTGCAACTTTACACTACTCGCATTTGACACTTTTTCCATTAAGTGAAAACTAGACACCACAGGAAAACAGCTCCAAGATAAAAATAAATAAAAAGAAGTTATTGTAGAGGGGCCCAATGCAATCCCATAGGCTTAGATGGAATGTCAGTAACTGGCACAGTATCTGAGTAACAAGCCATCAAATATTGTTGCCCTTTTGCAATTTGAACTATTAAGAGATTACATTACATGAATTACAAATGTTTGAGGGTAGCAATAAATTTAAAAAATTAAGTAAATATCATTACAAATGTTTATTTGAATAGACTGTATGCTATATTGATATTGATATATAATCAATAGGTTGATTTTTTTTAATAAATGTAATTTTTATAAGTTAGTCAATTGGTGCTAGTTATAATAGGGAGAGAATAAAAGAAAAAAAAGAATGATTAGTAACCATCAATGGTTATCACACTCACTATATTGATAATATGGTGTTTACAATAAAATGAGATTTATTTGACTGTCCTAATTCTTTTTTTGTGCTACAATTGTCGAATATGCTTCATACAACGTTCTGAAACCCAAGTGCTTGTACTTGTAGGCACAATGCCTTAGGTACTATGTTCTCACATATCTTGTACAATGTCACTCATACATTCAAGATTCTCTTATAATGTCTACATCATAGGTTCTCAAGATGAGGTTAACTTCAAATTAATAACTTGAGATTCCCTCACTAAGCTTCACATGGTCTTTTATAATGACTTCAAATCAGAATTGAGATTTGTCAAGATCATCAAAATAAGGATGTTGCATTAATTTATTGGTTGATATTCTCTTGGATGGCTCATAAATCAGTATTTTCTGCAAGACACCAATAAATTTTTAGTAGTTTACTTACAAATAGTAAAAGTAAAAGAAGAAAAAGAAAGAGCATTCAAAATGGAAATGAAATAAAAATAGATGGAAGGCACTTACAAATAACAAATCCACACCATTTGGTTCCAAGTCGGGAACAACAAGGCATAAATCTTGATGCTTCCATTGAGGATAGGCATGTCCGTCTCTCAACTTAGTCACTCCTGGTAATACATCTTCATTGGGAGTTCCAAGATACCTATTGCACACAACAACTCTCATGAATAGAATAACTTGAGTTCAAGATGCTCTTATAATGTCTACATCATAGGTGCTCATGATAAGGTTAACTTCAAATGAATAACTTGAAATTCCCTCGCTAAGCTTCATACGCACTTTTATAATGGCTTAAAATCATAATTGAGATTTGTCAAGATCATCAAAATAAGGATGATGCATTGCTTTTTTGGTTGAGATTCTCTTAAATGGCTCATAAATCAGCATTTTCTGGAAGGGGACACTAATCAATTTTTAGTAGGTTACTTACAAATAAGAAAAGTAAAAGAAGATGATATAAACAATAGTTGATAGCATTGGAATCATAGTATTGGCATCATACAAATTAATATGCATACAATTATAAGTTAATAAGAACCAATGTTCATACTTACAAATTAATCCAACAAACCATTTAGGTTTGCTCTACTCTTTATTGTGTCAAGTATTGTCTCATGGTCAAACTCACAGATCTTCCACAAGGTCTTGTTCAAAGGTCTACCCCCATATTTGGTCAAATGAACATTGGATTCCATGAAAAGGTTCGTGTAATGAAGAATCTTTTGATGCATGTCAAAGTCCTGAAACAACCAATATTCAGCACTCTTATGTGGGTACCTTCTAAGCCACGTTCCAGTAACAACAACTGGTCCTATAGGGTATTCGATGTTTTCTCCATCTATAACTGGGGCCTCCAATTTCTTTTTGGCCTCAACATAATGACACAAGTAATAGTTTGTTCTCTCTTTGTTGTCTTCATATGCAATAACTGCATAAACATTCCCTGCATTGATATGTGCAACAAATCTCTTGAAATTAGTCAACATTAAAAAATACACTACAAAGTAATATAACAATAGGAATTTCAAAAACTAAGCAAGTAGATATATTTCCTAGTTGAACTAGATCTGATATGTGGTCAAATTCAATCGATGAATCCATCTGTGTTAGTTCCAATGTCATCGGAGGGTGATATGTGTGAAGTGGGCTAAGATAACTTAATGACCATTTCTCAACCCACTCCTTTGACTCACAATCATCCCAAGCTTGCATTGTACAAGAAGAAAAAAAGCATGCCATCTTTCATGTATTAATAATCCATGGACTTGCATCTGAGCTAAGGAAAGAGTGTAGCTCACTTGATCCTATTAGCGTACAATAATCTTCATATGGTGCAATGTTAGTATCATCCATCAACCAAAAAAATCTATGAACTGAAGACGCACCTTCATTATCTAGACCCATCAAATTATTACACCACTCGATGATTGATTTTGCATCTGTCAATTTTGCATTGTCTTTATACTTTAACTCCTCTCATGCTAATGCTTTTTCACACATGCTCCTGCACCATCATGCTCCCCCTTTCCATGGCTGGCCTCACAAAAGTTCCACATATGATGAACACCTATAATGACATGCATCCTTCACAACCAATAGAACATGTGCAAGTTGTTGAACTATGTTGTATAGTTATCTGACCATATTATATGCCAACTGTATGTTATGCCCCTCCGAGCCAAATCACTGTAAAACATCTAGAAGAAATCTTGCACAAATTCTGGAGAATGTGTGCGATCATCACTAATATAAAAGTGATACTCCCTCAATACCTTCCTTTGGTCCTTTGTACTATCAACTACATGAATGAATGCTATGTGCACAAATATCAAAACCTATGTGGAGTTGTAATATTATGACTACACCTCATGTTGTGGTTGTAGAGTGTAGTTCTTTGCAAGTCAACCATTGAAACTATGTTTGAAACTATGTTGCCAACTATAAAGGTGTACTTCCATAGCTTGAATTGTGTGTCTAGCCATCGAGCTCTATGGGTATGCCTTGCATACTCATACACTATATTGTCACGAAACATGGACATAAACTGATACATTGGAATATTTTGAATAACCAAATGACACCTTTTTGTTTGATTACCATCTTTTGTAACGTATTCCACTATTTTATACTTCCTGAACTCTACTAGTTTATGTCCCACCTCATGTGTGCTTTCCATAAGTTGACATACTCCAACATACACTACAAGCCACCGCAATGTTGACATCAACCATCCAAGCATATTTTTCTATAGAATATTTTTTTGTCCTCTATTTCACATAAAAAAAATTATAAGAACTCTCTTGAAGATTTTGGTGGGGCTTGAATGCCACAATCCTACAAAACATCATTAGTATGCAAATCTAAACATATAGAATGATAAACATCATAATGGTTAGAGAATTCAATATGTAGTCTACAACTACAAGTAGTGTGTGTGTGATTTGTCTTGACATAGAAAGGTTTAAGCATTTCAAAATATCTTGTACAAATTTTAATTTAAGGATAATCATATTGAAATTATAAAAAAATTGGGTTTGAGTCGTATCCAAAAAATGCTTTGTATGTGGCTCACAGTTCTGACTACTAATTCTTCTTCTTACCACATCTCTTTGATTCGTATTGATGGGCCAAACTAACTCACTAATAGGAAGGGAAATGGAATTACCTTACCTCTCTTGAAAGAAGTGGGATGATGATCAAACTACTCACTTCCCAAGGTTCTTAATGTTGGGTCTCAACTTACTATTTCACTTAGTGGTCAAATATGGCTATAATATGCAAGGGGCATGCTAGTATTATAAATAAACTATGAACATCCATCGAAACAAAGAGAAAGTTTTACCAAATAAACATAAAAAGATGAGTTAGAGTTTAGGATAGAAACAGTAAACAATATCACTTAGAATTCAGATATATAATTAAATGATGAGCTTTCATTAAAACAAAACCAGTGAATAACCTAATCCATGACAACACATGCAATCAAATATATTCAAGGTCTTGAGATGAAACCTTAATCTTCCCATAGAATGCAACATTACATATTCATTCACTAATCATGAAATAATAGATCAACAAATATAAAGCAATACCATTCACCAAGTGCAACCAAAGATAGCTTTAAATTTGGATCCTTCCAATTGATTGTATTGAATTAAGCAGCATTTATCTCAGTAAAATCACTAAGATACAGAGAAACCATCACGTCCAGTAACACCAACTTATCTAGAATAGTTTAGAGAGCTCAAAAGAAAAACTACATAAGATTGAAAACTAGTATCTAAAGAGTTTTGCAAACCATAACTTCAATTTTCTGACCCTTACAATGTGGGAAGAAGTCCCAATTTATAAAAAACCCAGACCCAATGTCCACAAAGCATCAAGATAAAAAATCTACAAAAGTAGGAATCACTGGAGCCTTCGAAGGGAAGTGTTCAAAATTGATCTCCAGTTAACTAATAAGAGATAACTTCAAATTTGAATGCAAAGGAAGATCATCAGACTACCAGAGGCTTCAGTTGAACATGCACTAGGTCCATACAAAGTAGGGAAATCCCATATTATCCCCATTCCACTTTCAAAAAAGGAATATTTTGTTTCCACTTTCACTCCTCTTCCTTCTTCTCTTGTAGGTACTCTTCATAACTATCAAAGGCTTGCTTGAGCATGTCTTCATTGGGTCCATCCACCCAGGATTCTTCAAATGTAACTCTATCTAACTCTCGGAAGTGGACCCATGCATATCCTCTACCTTGGTAAGATCCTCCTAAGAAATTCTCACCACATCCTTGAAATTTTTTGACTTATCAATTAGCAAACCATCATCATCATCCCCTTTCTGTATCGATTCCCTCAATCTATTATCCCATTTACCTTTCAACTCTTTAAGGGGAAGACCATCTTTCATAGGGATATCTCCATTTATAATCATGGCTATAGTAGCCTCAAATTCTACTAGCTGGTCTTCCAAGTCTTGCCCTACTTGTTACATATGCCCCCTATGTTCACAAATGAATGAGGATCTGAAGGTGATGGCATTCATTGTCCTTTTGATGAAATTCAAATTATCATCATCCAAAATTTCCTAATCAATGAGCACTTGTTGAGGCAAGTGGCTTATATCCTTTGGCTTTTCAATATAATTTCTATACTCCTCTTCTTGTTTCCATGTTTCCTCAACATACTTTGTTATAGCATTAACTAATTCCCAAGTATCAGTATGGATCTTGTGCCCTTTGGAAAGAAATTCCTCAACCTCCTTGTTTAGCTGATCAATCCAATTATCCATCATACCCACTTTTCTTCTCATTTCAATGAGGTCATCATTCTCTTTCCGACTTAACAGTAAAGGTGCCTCTGGAGTTCTTGACTGTTCTGAGATGCGAGAAGTTAAGTCCTTCATAAATCTATGCATCTGAGCAACTTGAGCCTTAATCTCATCTTTAACCTCGTTATCATTTAGCATCCTTGACTTGGTAGTAGATGTGGCAATATCAAGCAAGTTCATTTGTTGATTTCAAGTTTTCTTACCCAAATTTGCACTACTCACCTGATAATCACTCAATTGCATTTATCATTCATCCTTGTCAACTAGGGGAGTAGCATACTTTGCAATGAGATCTCCATCATCTGTTAGTCTCATGGCATGAATTGTCTGAGACATTTTCCTTGGTTTTTCCTTTTCAATTTCATTCATCATATCATCCCAATTTAAAGTTTGAGGCTGCACTTATTTTCTTTTCTCAAGGCTCAACTTAATCCAAGCGGGAGCTACAAGAGGAGTAATCATTTGATGTGAAGGAGGAGGTGTAAGGGAAGGATATGGCATCATTATCACCACAAGTTGTGTAGAAGCCTTTTGATTTTGTTCCTTATCCTCCTTCTCCTTTGTTAACCTATCAGCTTCAGCTCTTCTTTTCAATTCTTCTTGGTCTTCCCTATGTTCTTCTTCCTCTATCCTTCTCTGTTCCAACAAATCCTCTATTTCCTTCTCCAATTCCTTAATTTTCTGCATTAGCTTGGATTTTTCTTTATTGATTCATCAATCCTCTGTTGCAAAAGCTCTTGTTCCTCCTTTCTAGCAATCTCCTCAGCCTTGAATTTTGCTTCTAACTCTTCTCTTTCTTTATGTTGTTGAACCTTTTCTTCTTCCAATTTCCTAACCTTTTGTAGCAAGGCTAATTTTTCCTTTTCATCCTTAGCCTTCTCCTCAAATTTCCTTTGCAATAGATCATTCTTTTCCTTTTGCAACCTTATTATCTCTTCATCTTTTGCTTTTGTTTGAGCTCTTGTTTCCTTTGCTGCAATGTTGCATTTTCATCCTCCTCACTAGTTTTGGTCTCTCCTAATTGGGTGGCAACTTCTTGATCTATTCTCAATTTAACTTCCTCAACACTTTGGATTGAAGCTTTCTTAATGGTTTCAAGAAGTTCATCTTGAACTCCAGGGGTCAATACATGCTCCTCCCTAATGTATTCAGCATCCTCAGTTGTGTTTACTTGTGCTCACTCCCCATCAGACTCGATGGCCTTGGAATCAGATTGAACATCATGAATTTCCACCCTCTGCACCATTTCCTTTAATTCTACAACCTCCTTATGGAGATCCCCTATAGAAATTTCCTCCGTGGGTTCTTTTGCAAGGAGCATTTGAGATGAGGTGTCTACTTCAGCCTCACTTGTCATAGCTTGTGAACCTTGAGGGAGTTGTATTTCTTGAATGGGCATTTCCAATTTAGGATCCTAGTCCATGTTTAGGGGATATTTCTCAAGTTTCTCTCATGGGGCTATCTTCATTTTGGTTCTCCTATCTCCTTTAACTTCCTTTTCTTTCCTTTTCTTCAAGGTTTGGGCTATAGGTTCATTTAGCCTCAAAGTGACCCACTAGAGACTCTTATCCACCACTATTTTGGATATTTTGCTAATGTCAATAATTTCATTTTTATCCAAATTAATGGGACCCAAATTCTTAGTGTCAACCTTGTTGGTTTCATAACTAGGGTCCAATAAGACACCATAATCAATTAATGCATCAGGTACATCTTCCTTAATCCCATATTCAATCAGTTGGGGAATAGTAAGCCTCTCATAACCCCTTTTCCTTACCTCATATTGGTCCTATAAATTGGCCTAAAAGTCCTCCAACAAATTATGGTGTTTAGGAAATAAAGGGGCATAGAGGTTATTCATCTTACTTTGGGGATCAAAATACTTTCGAGCTATGTATAATCCCAAGTTCATGCCATTTATCTCTATACACACTGCTTTTGTAGTTGAAATGTGGGAGCTGGTGTAATATCCCAACTTCATCAAGAACTTGTGACTACCTTGCTTTTGCTTATCACCAAATTTTCCATTTATTTCTACTGTATAGTATACAAATTCCATCAATACCATTTTTTCACTGCAACATCTTGGAAGCCTGTGAGGGTGCGCATCAAAACCAGCCAATCTAAAATATGTAAATTTGTGGTATTGGATATACCAATTTCCCCATTTAGAAATAAAGGCCATGGCCTCTCTACTTAGCCTAAACCCTGCATCTCCTGTAAGTCGGTTGATAATAACATAGAGGAAGGCATCATTGACCCTCTAGTAATGTGACTCCAATGTCTTCAAAGTCAATTGATCATAATGCTCCCATGCTTTCATCTACCCTGGGGCTTCTCCTAATGTGCCCATTGTATGTAGACCTAGATACCTACCCAATGTTGTAGCTAAGTATACTACATATGATGCCATGTAGAAGTTATTAGTTTGTTGCACTTGGAGCATCTAGTCATGTAGGTTGTTAGATAGTATTTTTCCCCAATCTACAAACTGTTTGCCCTTTTCGATTGTGTTGATGAAGGGGAACATCCATTCCTCAAAATTTTGGTAGTCTTTCTTCCCAAATACCTTGGATAGCATCATGATTATATCCACAATTTCCTTGTAAAAATATATCCTTTTTGGGTGCTTAGGAACTTTAGTCAGAGACTTCTTTTTAGTTTTTAGCCACTTCTTATTCATATAAGCTCTATTCCCATTTTTTTAATTTGTTGAACACATTCAATGCTTGTGCCTCTATCATTATTTTAGGATTAGCATGACTGGGGGTGTTGAACATGAACCTCATCATATGAGGAGATGAATCAATGATGTCATTCCCTTGGGAATTAATGCACTTTCTCTATACAATATTGTAGGATCTTGTTGCTGTCAAGTTGAGCTCCAGGATCTGGACTGAGATAGGAAAAAGGGTAACATGTGTCAATCCCAATTGAGCTATTCTTTGGGACCTCGAAGATGCATCTTCTGAGAAAATATCTAGGGTTAGGTCACTCAAGTCAAATTTCCCCAAGATGGTATCAGTAACCTTTTCCAGATCAGATTCAATCTTTGTTGGCACCAAGGTGTCTTGGTACTTATACTTCATTATATAATGGAGTTGTACAGGCTTCAACTTCTTACTCTTTGCTCCCTTTGAGCTTTCAGTCGTCTATCCTTCCTTTTTTGGAACCTCTTCCCTTGCTTTAGACATGATTCAATCCTACAAAATGATCTTTAATAAGCTCACATAAAACTAATGAAAATATTTAAATCTCATACTCATTCATACTTCCATTTCAAAAATTACTTAACCAAGTTTTAAATTTTATCGAGATTGAGATTAGGACCAAGATAGGAAATGAAAGCTCAAGAACAACCTAGGTAGAGCCAAGGTCGAAGTTGAGAGAAAAAAATATTCATAAAGGATTTTAGAATGGACACCTTTGCAAACGTACTATGAGATAGATTCACTCCACGCTCCAATCCCACAAAAGGGGTGAATACTCAGGATTAGTATCGGGGAGATTTTTGAGATAATAAATCAATAAATTTTCTTAAAACAATGCCAAATTTGAGTCCAACTCAACACACAGTAATCAGGATCAGAACCTTTCTAGGTATAGGTCGCACAAACATTGTAATAGAGTCAAAACTCTAGTTTTAAAATTCAATCGTCTTTGAAACCTAAGGCATGAAACTTGAGGCCAAAATCCTTGAATTTCACAAAAATGGTCAGCGAGGGTTTATAACGAAATATTTTAACTAAACACGAGAAAGTTCAAACCCTAGTTCAAAACTAGGGCACGATGGCACAATGCCATGAAGCCATGAAAAGGAGAGAAACAAGAAATGAATGAAAAATAGAATGAAGAAGCCCAACACCAAACCAAGAACCAAAGAAAAAGAAACACCAAGTGACAACACATGACAAAGGAGCAAAATAGAACGAGAAAACACGTGAATGCACAAAGAACAAAAGAGAAAGGAAAACAAAAAATGAAGAAAGAAAACCAAGGAAAAGAAATGAACAAACCCCCTACCTCAAATATTCTTCAAAAATCACTTGTGTTAGCTCTCAAAACATTAGGAAAAATGCCTCAAGAGGCTGCCAAGCTCTTGATATGTTTTAGGGTAACAAACAAGGTCGAGATACTTTAGACCTTCTACTCTTTAGGTGCTGCTAGACCTAGGTGGGTGAACCTATATGAATGAAGCAGGCTTTATGCTTATTTAATTAGAATGATTTGCCCATAGAGTGGACAAATGAAATCAAATTTGGTATAAATTGTATAGCAATATTCAAACTAAATCCTAATATGCTCAGTTAACAGATGTAAAGAAAATGAATGAATCTAAATGGTGGAATGTGCAGAGACTAGTGCCTTATTGGGTATGCGGAGTCAAATGAAATAGCAATGGGCAACCTCTTTCTGGAAAACACTCAAATTGTTGGCATATGTTTTGTTTATAACTTGTATAAACATGCAAGACTATGATTATTAAGTTCTTCTTACTGATCCAGATGAATTTCCCTGATTACTGTGATTAATCCTTCCTTGAAAGAACTGATCAATCAATCACACAGATACAACAAATGTGCACTGATAAACCGAACACAAACTTGTTATGTCAATTTAAATAACCAGACAACATCAATTTTGGAGACAACTTGAATAATACTTTTATGAGCACAACAGACAATTGACACCAGAAATAAGCAGCCACATCAACTGATTTTCATTGATATCTCCATTTTGAAATCATACATCATAGTCTTTGTTCTAAATTTTTTATTCTATTGTATCCATTTCCAATCTATCTACTGTCTATCTACTATCTACCATCTCCTTATTTATGTGAAAATGGATATTTATACAGTTATGTCTGAAAAGACACAATGCTTCTCATTCCAAATGTCGACCAAGTTTGCATTGGGCTCTTTCTGAGAATAGTCACGAGATATCCTATAGTCACACCGAGATACAATGTTTCATCGACAGTCATCCTTTGGTTCTATGTGTTTTGTTGTGACCTTTTGTTGTCAGGGAGATGTCATATCTGCTATACTTGGTTTTACCAAAAGTCTCACCTTTGATCGCCGTGACAATTCTGAGTTGGGAAGAGGTCCCACAGATCATATTATGTCCTACTGAGACACCCCATGATACTTTTGGGTTGCGATGACGTAGACTCTATCGGCAAGACCCTGAATTTCGAAGAGACTCATACCAATGCAAATTTTCTTGCCGAACTTGTTACTCCACTATGTTCTATTCGGCGAGACTCTTCCCAAAACATTTCATCGACGTGACTTATAGATTGGTCGGACTACATGACTTACTCGGCGGTTCTTTGATAAATCCCTCCTTTGTGTGGAAGGGCCAGAAACACCGCCGGTAAGACCTTATTTTGATGCACTTTAGTCTTACCGAAATACCCCGCGATGCACTCCTGTCGTTGAGACATGTTCATTTTCTCACCGATGAAACACTTCGGTGTGACATTCAAATTGGCAAGATTGTATAACCTTATTCTGAAAACCGTTGCTAAATACATGAGTATTATCGGTGAGACCCGGAGGCATTCGCCAGACCTCACCCGATAACCTTT
Organism: Sequoia sempervirens; assembly: GCA_007258455.2. NCBI lineage: Eukaryota > Viridiplantae > Streptophyta > Pinopsida > Cupressales > Cupressaceae > Sequoia > Sequoia sempervirens. The sequence continues at coordinate 16,890 of VDFB02063310.1, forward strand.
GACTCTTACCAATATGTTCTTTATCATCGATCATTGAACCTAATTCCAATCGGTGAAACCACATACCGAATACATTTTGTTTGGCCCAAGTATGTCCACGTGCGCCTGGCGGTGACACAAAATGTGATTGGTAAGACCTTCTGTCGATGATAGCCCCCTTTGCCGATGGACGAATTTTCTCCTGTCGTCGAGACAATGTGTATGTCTTGTCGATAGGTTCCTGTAGATGAATTCCAATCACTGTGACATTCCTGAGGTCTTTCCGATAATCTGCAACAAAATGTATATTAGCAGAAAATGCAATATGGATCAGGGAGACCTTGATTTCTTCATGTCGATAGAGTTATACAATGGAATATTAGGACATAGATGGATTTTATGGGACTACATGGCAAATATAGGAAAATGTGCTCATGGTAGGACTTATTTGGAAACCTATGAGTCACAATTGGTAATGAAAATTTCAAATTTTCCATGATTCTAACGATAACTTAAATGCGGGGATGAATGATTGTGAGATCATTGCAAGGATATAGATTTTGGGTGAGCAGACCAGACTCAAGGTGATGGATTTATGAGAGCAAGATAGAATGAATGGAAATGAAAGTGACCCTACACTACTGTACATGGAAAAAAATATTTTGAAAGGAGAATCGGGATTGTCCATGTACTGGAAAGTCCTATTCCTTTTATTTCCTAAACTACTGTGCATGGAAGATAAAATTTTGAGAGGATTGTCAAGGATTGTCCATGCACTAGCAACCCTTAATCCTCTGTATTGTTCAAGAGAAGAAATGCTTCATAAATTTCACATGTACAGGAAATTCCTTATCTTCACCAGCCATGTTTTGTAGATAATATGAATCTTCACCTCTCTTTCCAATAACCACAAAAGGTCCCAGCCACAAGGCTTCAAATTTCCCATGTTTTCCCTTCTCTTGACACCTTGCGTTCCACATCAATACCAAATCACTTTCCTCAAATTTTCTATCTTTTTCCATTTTATCAAATAGATACTTAATTTGTGTTTGTAACTTTATGTTCTAATTTTGAGCTCCTTGTCTTATCTCATCCAGTTTAGCTAGTTGTTCCATTCTCTCCTCCATAGGCTCTGGAATG
>VDFB02063311.1:0-35044 GCA_007258455.2 Sequoia sempervirens
CCTAAGACCCATTATATTTTTATCTTGAGGCCCCGTTCACTCGAAAATCATGCAAGTCCTAAAAAATAATACTTAATTCATTCATATCTCAAAAACCAACCTCCAAAAACCACATGTGGGACCCATTCGCCAAGGGCGGCGAATGAGTCCCTTTTAGGGAAAAATTCAATTTTAAGTGGGAAACTCACTGACTAAATTCAATTTTTCAGTGGATGTCGACCTCTTAGGTCTAAATAATGGGAAATTAGGTATTTATACCTATAAATATGCTTTTTTAGGTCATTTTTCATATCTCTTAGTCATTTCAACAAGTAAAATTCAAAAGTCAAGTTTTGAATATCTTCCACATGAAGATTCATAATCTTTCTACAACAAAGTTGAAGCTTTAGGAAAAAAATTTAGGGTTTTTTGTAGGTCTTCAAGCTCAATTCCTATTCAAGATCTTACATTGAAAATGGTTTATCATGGATTCCTACAAAGAATCATGGAGAAATCTAGGTTGGGGAGATTCAACTAGCCATCAAATCAAGCCTAAAGACTTGTTTTCAAAGTGATTCCATCTTCCATTCTTTTTCTATCTTCAAATTTAAGGTTTGCATGTCATTAATACATATTTTTAAATGTTGTGGGGTTTCTTATATTGAATTCTTGCATCATTCAAATTTTGTTAAACAATCTTATTCTAGCACATTAGAATAGGGTTTTGCCTTACTTTAGATTTTCTTAGTCTTAGACACACTTAAGGCTAGGGTTTTATGCAAATTTTATCATCTTTCCAAAGTTTAAATACCAATTAGGGGTTTGACTAAGGGAAACCCCCCATTAGACAACAAATTTTTTTTTTGCAGGCATTTTTGAATATTCAAGTCTGGGATTCAATCTAGAAGTGCAGTGCAGGTGTTAAAGTGCAGATCTATAACTTCTATTTTCAGAAAATAGGAAATGGACTAATTCACCACTAATGGTGAATGAGTCCTACTATAGGTGTCTATTGGGATATATTATATATTCTATTACCCTTTTGGCAAAAAAAAATTTATGGGTAAAAACCCTGACCTAGGACTAATTCACCTAGGTTGGCAGATGAGTCCTAGTTAGTAAAAAAAGTTAACTTTTCTAGTTTTTCAAAGTTGTTTTCAATTCTTCAGAGTTTCCAAGTGCATGATATTTATCTCCTATTACTCTTTTTCTATTCTATTTACATTTTGAGGGCTTCTTTTAGATCTTTTTATACTTGTTTACATATCACAACATGTTTTCAAACACTTCATATTTCTTAGGTTTTGCATAAATAATGAATCTATTTTTTCAGTTCTTTGTATTTAGATCATTTCATTTAGGAAATTTACATCATACTTGCATTAGTTTGAGTGAACCACCACAATTTTTGGGTCTATTTTTCTCCTTTTAGGTGAAAAACCCTAATAAGTGCAAGAGAGCCATAGCTCCCAAAAATTGTTGGTTCATTGATCAAATGAACATTTTATGCCACAACAAGGTTAGAGTAAGGAATAATTTTTCGATGCATGTCAAATTCCTGAAATAATCACAAATTAGACTTATTAATTGGGTACCTTATAAGCCATGTTCTAGTAACAACCACTGACCCTATAGGATACTCGATATTTTCTCCATCTTTAACAAGTTCCTCCAATTTATTTTTTGCCTCAACACAATGACACAAATAATAATTTTCTCCTTCATTTTTTTCATCTAACCACAATAACATACTTTTCATTGATATGTGCATCTAATTAGATGAATTTAGTCAGCAATACAAAAAACTACAAAATAAGATAAAATGTTGATTTTTCTTAAATTATACATATAGATATTACTTGGTTGAATTAGATCTAATATGTTTTCAAATTAAAATGATGATTCCATGTATATGAGTTGTTATGTCATTGGGAATTGATACATCTCAAGTGGGTTTAAAATTCTTGTACATCATTCATCAACCAACTCTTTTGACTTACACTCATCCCAATCCCCATCTATACATGGAGAACAAAAGGACACCATTTTCCTTGTATGAATACTAGTGATCTTATGCATCCTACTCAACTAATAGAACATTCAAAAGCTCTTGATTTGTGATGCAAAATTATTTGACCAAATGATATGTTTGTTCTATCCAAATTATGGTAGAACATCTGAAAGCGACCTTCTACAAACTTTGTAGAATGTGTGCAATCATCACTAATATAAAAGTGATACTCCCTCAAGATCTTCATGTCTTCCTTTATACTATCATGTACATGAATGAACACTATATACACAAATATAGCAACCTACATGGAGTTGTAATACTATGAGTGTACCTAATTCTTTGGTTGTAGTGTGTAGTTATCTACAAAGTAAAAAATTCAAATGATGGTACCAAGTGGAAATGTGTCCTTGCATAGCTTGAATTTCAAGTCCAACCATTGAACTTTATGGGAATTCCTTGCATACTCATACACTATATTATCTTGAAAAATAGACATAAAATAATACACCAGTGGTATATTTTCACTCACCAATTCACAACCTTTTGCTTCTTTTCCACCTTTTATTCTATATGCCATTATTTTATATTTTCCAAATCTCACTAGTTCATTTATGATTGTATGTGTATTCTCCATATGTAGAAAATTTGGAAAATTTTACAAGCCACGACAATGTTAACATGTGCTATCCAAGAATAATTTCTTGTAGAATAATTGACCATCTAATATTTGACATATAAAGTGCTCAATATGAAATCTCTTGAAGATCTAGATAGATCTTGTATCTTACACTCCTAAAAAACATCATTAGTATGTAAATATACACATATATTATATAAACATCATAATGATAAGAAAAAAAATGTAAATTCTACAACAAAAAATTGTGTGTGTGTATTTATTTTGACATAAAAATGATTTTCCACTTCAAAATAATTTTGACTAATTTTAATTTGAGGATACATCTCTAGAAATTTGGAGAAAATTTGTGTTTGAGCCATATCCAAAAAATGCTTTGGATGTGGCTCATAGTTTCAACAACCAATTCTCCTTCTTACAACATCTCTTTGATTACCTGAGATACCCTTGTGTTATTTTTCCCAAATTATTCAATTATGGATCTAAAGGCTTCAAAAATTAGTTTATATTTCCATGGGATTCTATTGAAGAATGCCCATAATTCATTTCTATTTTGGTCCTCCACTATTTCACATCTTTTGATGGCTCTTGTTACTACTTATTTTTAATGCTTGACTTGTATTTCTAATGAGGAGAGCTTTCTTTGTTTGATTTGTTACTATTGTTGATGTAATGAAATGCCATATGAAAATACTATATTTGTTGTGTGAATTCGAACCCACTCTCTCATATGCACTCATTAGATTATTTACAATAAATTTTAACTTTAAGCATCTAATGTTCTTGAAACAACAGAAATAGGGTGCTCCACCTTTGAGGAGATGGAGCACAAGGGCTTCCTACTTCACACTCTTGTTTCACTCAAGGAAACCCTAGAGATCTGAACCCAAGGATGGAATGAGGGAAAGAGATCCGCTAAAGGTTGTCCTAGGGTATGATTAGTGACTAAAAGGGGGTTCACCACCAAGCTAGGGCTTGGAAAGATAAGAAATGATTTTAATATGCAAAGTAACATGGAAAACCTAACTAAATGACCTATGAAATGAAACTAAAATGTAGAATAAAAGATTGAGAAAGTATAGAATGCACCTAGGAGAGTGATGAGGTAAAAACAAGCTCCAAAACTATGAAAATCTATTGTTTGATGCCCTCTAGGACTCATACACTAGTCTAGGCGATTTAGTCCCAAACTAGGGTTTCTGGGTGGAAATAGGAATCTAGAATTGTTGAATCAAGATCTATAGAAAATACCCAAAAATAGGTATATGAGGACTCATATTCCACAAGTGTCATATTAGTATTGTTCTGTCACAAAGAGTCCTAGGAGTAGAATTTCAAAGAAAAACTTTGTGAGCCTCTGAAGATGGATCAAAGAAGCCTTTTCCCACTAGTTTCATGCAGATAGGTTGGATATTTTTCTCTAGATCTGAGTTTTCCTAAGCCTTGACAACTTTACATGACAACTTTTGCAACTTTTACAACTTTGCAATCTTGATAGTTTTGAAGGCTTCAAATACACTTTTTCTTCAACCTATAAACCTGCAATCACACAAAGAGAGAAAAAAGTTTTGTTTTGTTAGGTAATAGGGGTTGGCCTTGGTCAAACCCCGTTTAGGTGATTAAACCAAATGGTGAAACAATGAAATAAGGACATGAAACATGAAATGGCGATACCTTGGATGATGTCTTGGAATAAAAATCTGCAAACTAACATGAAGTGGCCATGAAAAATGTAGATCTTGATCTCAAATTGGATGTGGAATAATGCTTGCAAATGGATCTTCAATGCTACATCAACAACATTAGCTCAACAAAATGTTTGATGCACTATGTCTTTGACATGAAGATTGATCTTGAGTTGCTACATCAAATGATGAATTTTTTTTCCTTTGAATGCTTTAAAGATGTGCTTGAATGTTATTGAATACTCTTGTGAAGTCTTGTAATCACAAAATTTCTATTAGGAATGCTCTCTTAAAAGTCTTACCTAAAAATGTGTGAAAAAACCTTATATTTATACTTGTTTCTGCCAAATTTTCCCAAATTACACTACAAGTCGACATCAGATCTAGGAGAATAAAATATTTCCAAGAATTTGAATTTAATTTAATTTTAAGTCACATGAGACTCATACGCTAGAAGTGGCATATGAGTCCCACTAGGCTAGGCTATGGGACACATTTTTCAAGAAAATCTTATATTCATGTGAAATCCAAATGAGGGCCCCAAAAATTAGGTGGGACCCATACGCCCAAGGTGGCGTATGAGTCCCAAATCACTAAATCAAGGCAATACAATCCAAAAACACTTGAATTATGATTAGATTTTGGTTTATGTTGGGATTATCCTTGGAAAGATGCATTAACTAAGGCTTGTGGATGCAAAATAAGGCCAAATAAGGCATTAAGAAGCCCAATTAATAAAGAAAACCCTAGATTAGTGTGAAAGTGTAAGAAAAAACTTTACAACACCGTAAATAAGGCATATTAAGTCCATTTAGTTTGCAAGGGCCCAAAACTTAATGTGAAGGTGCAAATAATACACTTTGCAAAATTAGGTCAATTTAGCTTAAAAGGGCCCTAAACCCAATGTGAATGTGTAAAACACATTACAACACTAGATCAAAGTGATTTTTGGTTTCTTTTAACATTAATCATTCCCAAAGCAAGTGAAAAATGGATACTTTTTCCATTTCCACATTTAGCCCCCACTTTAGTGAGAGGAGGATCTTTCGTACTCACACTAAAGTAGACAAAATCACATCAAGAGGGGTCCCAATGTACCAATGCTAGCAAGATAGGATGCCAATGACCAAGAGGGTTGCACAAGCCCCGGTATCAAGATCCTATGAAAAAATAACATAAGAACAAATGGACACACATAAGGTGTATGATATGCAACATCAAGATACACAAACATACAATGTAAATGATTAAAAGAAAGAAAAACAAAAACAATAGAAAATGAAAAGAGGTGGATCAAGCCTTGACCGTTTTTCCAATGCAATGTGGATTAGATCTATTTTTTTTTTTCAAAAATGCATGCTCACTTTGAGGCAATGGAACTTCAAGTTGTCTATTAGGTGAGTATCCAAAGGATGGTTTAGTGAGAAAGTCATGCCTCTGTGTCAGCTTCTCGATGTATAATGAGAAATTCATGCTCGTGTTTAGGCTTCTCATCATACACTAACCATACCAAAGCTATACCTCTTGATAACTTTGTAAAGGCACCACAAAACAATGATCTTCAAGCTCCATGAGGCAAGCAAAGCTTCGTATGCTTGAAACCCATGAACAAGAGGATGGCACCACAGGAAAGCAAAGTGTGTTATGCAAGGTGGCCATATAACATAAATTGTAAATGAAAAATAGTGTAAGGTACATTCAAAGGGATTTTTCTTAGTTCATATAAGGTCTCTTCTTAGGGAACATCATTCCTAATGTCTCCAAGAGAGGACAAGTCAAAGAAATATGACACTCTTAGAGGAACTAAAACCCAATGACACCATCAAGAAAAGGATGCATCACAAGAAAAAAGAAAATCACACAATGAAACATGAGTGTTGATGTATGCCCCCACTTTAAATTGGTTGCAAACACCATTTCTATGAGCAATTCTTTAAAGTAGAAGAAGACATGAGAGCTTATTCGGAAAGCCCTATTCCATGCCATATGTTTCCAATAAGATACATCATGAAAAGGGAAGGGGTTTCCCCAAAAATGTATAACTTAGTACCTCACATATGAGCCAACTTAAGGCATGTCATCCACATCCCAAGCTTGCTCATCTATATACATAAAAGTTGGTCAACTATCGAAAAATGAAAATGATAAGTGGCATACGAGGACTAGGCTACTTAACCCCTTGCCCCCACTTAGTGAAGGAAAAGGATGAGCCAAAATGATTGATGAGAAACATGCTAGAGTGAAAACTAGTATCAATTAGAGGAATTAGGTGCCCCAACACAAGGAAGAGTACCAAACTCCTTAAGATGTTGAATTCTATCACTTAAAGCCTTACATTCATTAGTAGAATGACCATTAACTCTATGATATGCATAAAATGAATTTTTGCATAGTAAAATTTCTTTCATGTTCTTGGAGGAAGAGATATCAAACAATCTTGGAAGAGTCTCAACAAGATTCCCTCTTGATCGATGGTAGAAGATGTTTCTTTATTTTTCCAACAAAGATATCTTTTGCTTAGTATTAGGTGTCATACTTACACAAGACTCTTTAGATTGTAAGATTTTGTACTCTCCTTGACAGGAGGGTGTAAAATCTATCAAATTCAAATCATAAGGTTTTTCTATGATGACATTAACATTAAGTGAGGATTTCATTGTTTCTTTCATTTCTTTCAATGGATAATACTCAAGACCACTAGTTTCTATTAGTTCATGATGCACTAATGTTAAAGTTGGATTAGAAGAATCATTTATAATATTGTTGACATTAAGTGAAGGCTTGCTTGTTTCTTTTGAGGGACAATAACCAAGACCATTAGTCATTCCTTGCGTGTTAGGCTCTATAGGGACATAGATACCTTGTTCTCTAGCACCACATTCTTTTCCACTATACCCAAGTTGTTTCATAAGTTCATAACCTCTTCCTTTAATATTTTTTATTTCTTTTGGATTTGGTGGTCGTTTATAATTAGCTTCGTCAAATTTTATTGTATAACTTACTTCTTCTAAATTTTTTAAGGTGGATGCTTTCGAAGGGTCTTCCAAATTTTGTGTTGTCATTACTAATTTTTCTTTTCCATTTTTAGAGTCTTTGTTGATGATCTTGTATTCTCCCATGAATGATGTGAAATCTAAGGAACCCTAATCATCTTCTAATAACTTTGTGACTTCCTCAATATGTTTTTCTTTGTCTTTCTATTGCACGGGTTCTACTTGTGTAGTCGGTGTCAATGTTTTGAAAGGATTTTCCTTATCTTTTTCACTGTTCAAACAACTATTTGGTTGAAGATCAACATCGATTGTATACACTTTTTTGTTGTACACATACTTCATTTTATGATGAAGGGTTGAATGCACTCCATTCATTGCATGAATCCACGGTCTACCTAAAAGAAGATTATATGAAATATCATGAGGCATAACATGGATTGGTGTTTCTAATGTGGCCTTTCCAGCTGTAATAGGAAAAGTGATCACACCAAGCAGTTGTTTTCCTACATTGTCAAATCCCTTAATAGATAAACAGTCGGGTTGAATTTTTTATTTATCCACACCAAGTCTATCCAAAAGGGTCTCACTACACACATTAAGGGTGGATCCATTGTCAATGAGGGTTATTTTTATTCCCAACCTATTATAGATAACTATTATCATGAAAGATTCATTTTTTTTGCATTTCCAAAGGAGGGAGCTCACTTTGGTGGAAAATAATGCCAACATTCATTTCTTGAATTAGGGTTTCTATGTCATTTAGTTGCACATTAGGAGGGGTAGGAACTTGTTGTAAGGCACTTTGAATCATGTTACAATAGTGAGGGGAGGCTTGAATAAGGTCCCATAAGGATATCTTAGCAGGAGAATTCTTGAGTTGTTCAACGAGATTGTACTCTTTTTCATTATGTGAAGGAAAACAAGGGGCACTCTAGAGGCAAGATAGGGTTAGAAAAAGGGAGGGATGTTGAAGGTGTTTGTCTTATTTGTAGATTTTTTCTAGTCACTAGTACACAAACAACAATATATGACTAAATAAACTACTAAAAATTGCATATAAATGACTTATTTTAGTCATGTGACTATTAGTGGTTTATTTGTAGTCATTTATAACACCACCAAATTTATGAATAAACTATATTAGTCATTTATTTAGTCATTGAATTTTAGTCATTGATTTGGTCATTGATTTAGTCATATATTTAGTCATTAATTTAGTCATATATTTAGTCATTTTTATTTACTGGTTTCCAATAATAAAAAAGATTACTTATCAACTATCTAAAATATTTGCACAATAAAGCAATAATGAGAAGGTTAAAATGGCTTATTTTATTAATCAAAAAGATATTACATTCAGTTGTGTAAGCTTGAAAATGGAGTTACAATTTGTTGTCCCAACATGAAAGAACTTGAAAAGATTACAATACATTGCTGAGAGAGAAAAGAACTACCTGAAATCTGCTCCAAAACCTTGCCTTTATGTTGTTCAACAAATTATAAAAGAATAGGAACATGACTATTCTTTTATATCATAACCTACAGTCCCTTAGCCTTGTAATTTTTATTGATCCTCTAACTTTCATTTGTGCATGACTATTCTTTTATAACATAACCTACAGTCCCTTACCCTTGTAATGCATAAGTACATGATACATCTTTGCAAAGGAACTTTCATTCTATGATTGTGATAAAGCTCCAATTATATGTAGGCTTCCCTCATTCAAACTAACCATGCACAAAGATATTCAAACTCTCTTGCCTACTATAGCTCTTTATGGAAACTCTTCCACCACCTCCACCAACCCATCCCTTACCTCCATAAGCACTTTTCATACATGTTCCCTTCCTACACAAGGAAAAAAAGAGTCCCTCAATGCTACAATCAATAAAACCAATCTAAATGTAAGCAAGGAAAGTGCATACATGGTTAGTGTGAACAATAACCTTAAATTTAAAATAATTCAATGGGTCTATACTAAAGTACCAAAGCATTAAGGAGATTTTAGATTTTTTACCATGTTCATATCCTAGAAATATTAATGACTTACATCAAGATAATGACTTCCATGGGTCATTATTAGTTAAAATTGCTTTCATTTGTTAAATATATATCATGAACATAACATATTAAAAGAATATTTCCTTGCTATTAAAACAAAATTGATCAAGGTATCAACTCTAATAAAGAAACTACCATCAATCTAAGCCAACATAAATATAAGCAGAAGTGGTGTTTACAACCAAACAATAACATTAGCTATTGCTATGTAAGCAAAATATAACAAACATGCCAGGAGATTGTAGACCAATATCAATGATTATTTTATTCATTAGGAGTTATGTTTGTACATAAACTATAGACTAGGAAACATCTATCAAGATTGGACTACTTTCCCAAACTAGGAAAAACATGTATAAAATGTCTGACAGTTGTCAAATATAACACAACCATCAACAATTACCTAAAGCCAAATCATAGCAACTACCCACAAGTCAACAAGGAATTAGCATAAAGTTAGTTTACAAACAAAATACGAAAACTTAACAAGTTAATTTATACGAACTACATCCTCCCCCCTATTCAAACCTGCTTTGATATGCTAGCATCTTCAACATATGCATCTTGAATTTTTTCAGCAAGCTTATGGAGAAAGATATTTGAAACTCCTCCTACAACCACAATAAATGGACCAGTAGCTAGAGTTACAAGGGAAACTTTCCAACTTTTTATGAATCCCACAACAAGACCTCCTAAAAATATTGCCATGTTATGGACATAATTTCCCACCTGGTTCATCAATTGAGTTATGTTTATCCCCAAGGAAAGTTGTGAATTGTTGAGTACACAAAGTAATGGGGACAAGCTTAGTTTGATATATCACTGGGAAATGGAGATAGGATCAATATACTAAACAATGGGATAAGCTTAGTTTGATACATAATTACAATGGGGACAAACTCTACATGAAGGTTGTGATTACAACAATTAGGAATTGTTGAGAAGATAATTGGAGATGAGTCTTGGTTTTATTTAAGTATTTTAAGCATTTTGGAATTTTCTAAAAATTTAACCAATGTCTTTCATCTTTAAGACTTTAACGAATCCATAACCTATAACTCTTTTCAAAATCATCTTCATGGTAAATGAATTAATCTATGTTTTAATATAGGATTATACCCATCAAGTTATAGACAAAGATACAATGCTATCCATTTAGCCAAAAAGATAACCATATTGGACAGAGTCACAACATATCTGGTCAACAATAATCCTAGATTAGACATGCTATCAAGACAAAACATCTAATATCAAGATAAAACACCTAATATCAAAATGGGGATCTAAAGTTGATCACAAATTCTATCTCAATTAAGTTAGTAGCATATATAAATAAATTGAAATTCCTGCCTTATTGTTGCATTTATATAGGTTAAAAGGAAAATGAAATAGAGTACCTTGAGAGCTCTCCCAGAAAGTATTAGGAATCCAATGTTGCAGAGTATGAAATATGCAAATTGAAAAGCCCACTTTCTACCATGAATCTGAAAACCATCACAACAAGAAAAAAAGATTGAAATTTTATCACTATAAACAAAAATATATAAACAATAGCTATGATAACAACCATCTACTCATATTTCTATCTATAAAAAGCAAGGCCAAATGATATGAATTATTATTTAACTGTGTTTTGATGCAAATATACATAAATATTGCTATACAATCATCAAATTTGGTAGCTATTGCAGTTGTGCTACTTGAATAGCTCATTTCCATGTTTTAGGGAGCTCTACAATGGTGTATGTTAGTGTAGCTTTGCTATGAAAATAGCCATTCATAACAACAAGGGGAAATATAGTATCATTCAGATATCAATATCAATGCTCGAGAATAAACCTAAAGATGACTAAAAATGAAAGCAAAAAATAAAGAATAAAACAATTGTGTGATAAAGACATTACTAATCTTCACCGATACATTTACCTAACAAGCATGAACATAAATTCCATGTTTCTCCTAGACTTGAAGAAAAATAAATCAACAATAAGATGTTAAAATATTCATTTAAAAGCAAACAAAATGCATAAACAACATTATCCATTCAAGTCATAATTATTAAAAACATGTTACCTTTTGTATATACATTGAAAATACATATTTGTGCTTAGAAATAGATTTTTTCATGCTTAGCACCAGAGAATTAAATTAGATGTTTGTTTAAAGTATACTAATAAATTCAATATAACCCAATAAAAATAAAAACCACCAACACATAATTCTAGGGAAAATTGCTAAAGTTTCCAGTAAGCAATAGATAAGTAACAAAAATATAGACAGGTCTAAAAGGTATCAAGGTAAATAATAATTAAACAATACTACTTCAAATAAAGTAATTCATATAAGTTAGTTACTTTTTATAAGCTACATCCACATATACCCTTGGATATATTATTCAATATCCCTAGAAAGAGGTTTATTGTTGAAGGGAAAGTAGAGCACTTGTATAACTGTGCATTGGATCCAAGCTTGTCTTGGAGCAATGTCATTACCTTGTATAACTAACTGCAAACTAGTTTAAAAGTGCAGAATTGAATGTTGATAATCTAGGAGTATCCTAGCATGAGTTATATTACTAATTCTAAGAATGCTCCCAACACAATGTCTAGTAATTGGAGGAGATCACCACATTGGTGAAGTCCCTTAAAGATGTTTGTTTGAATATTATTATATTACCAAAAACTAAGTGATATAGAGCCTGATTCCTATCCAATCATATAGAGGAGTCATGTATGACATAAAGCACTCATGGAGTTATGCAAGAAGCCAGCAAAATTATTGAGAACCTTTACGCATTCCCATGCCAAAATTTTTAGATGGAGTATTGTGGGGCTATGGGACATAGGATAAAGGTCATCCTAGTGAAGATGCTAATGCAAAGACAATGGAGGATAACTAGATTGATAATGAATCATGATTTCCCTATTTTTTGATATGAGATAAAGTTGTAATAAGGAGGCTAGAGACTGATGCCTAGCCCCTCGGTGTCTCTTTGTTCTATGAACCTTCTTGGTGGATGTCAACCAACCATTTTTTGATCTCGTGCTTCTTGTGTAACTATGGGGTTTATTTACTTTTTTTATTTTAAAAATATTATGTCAATCAAAAATCAAAAAATCAAAAATGCAAAATAGACATTAAAAACAATAGTTTACACCTTCACTATTTTGAATATCCTCTTCTTGTGTTAATGAATACCTATGTCCATCCCTGGTCAATAAATTTGTTTTTCCAAAATATTTAGAATTGAGATCTTAAGAAAATACAATTAGCATGTTTTTGTTGATATGTTGGCCTACACAAAAAAGAGAAAAATCCCTTTCTTAGGTATGAGAAGAAACAACTAATACATTAATAATTAAAATCCCTTCTCACATATGATTTCACCTTGAAATTTAATACTTTAGATCTACCATTTCATTTACTTTTTCCCAAAAGGAATGCTTTGGACCATAATTTCAAAATCCAGAAAAAAATTAGTTAAAAATCAACTTAGAACTGGCAGACAATAGAGTATCAATATAGGACCTAGGTAATCTGCTAGAAGATTTGTGGTAGATACCATACCTGTAATGAAATAGTTGTCGACTCTTAGTTGTTTGTGATTTGTCTTTGATGACAAAACTAGTTTTTATAATGGTGTGTATTCAGTGGTTCCCATGATATGAAAATGGTGTGTATTCATCAGTGGTTTCCATGATGCAAATGGTGTATATTCATCAATGGTTTCCATGATATGCAGATGGGTGCTATAAGTCGGGTTTTGTATGATGGCATGATATGCAGTTCTAGTTTTTGGTTGTTACATGATACAAGTTGATGTTAACATCTTATCACTTTGATAGGATCTTGATACATATTGATGTTGACTCTTTTATTATTGTGACAGGGAAGTACTATTGTCTAAAGCATTCATATTAGTTCAAAAGAAAGAGTGTTTCAGGTATATATGGTGGCATTGTCAATACACATATTTCATTGTTTTCTATTGGTATCTTATGTGGTAATGAGATCCTTGGTTTACCATATGGTTTATAATGTGTAAGTTGTGGCATTGCTATTTCCATTAGCATGACATATTGTCTTGACAATTCTTATGAGAAGTTGGTTGACTTGGTATGATTTCGAGAAATTTGGTTCATTGTTTATATATTGCATTACTAGCAATTACCTTGAAAAAGATATTGGGAATTATGGTTATTGACTTGCATTGTTTTAAAATTTCAAGGTCATCGACATTCTATGAATCTTGGAAATTTTTGAATGTCACATGGTAGTGACAAGATATTTGACAATCATCATTTTTTGGTTCAATCATTATCTATGTCAATATTTTAAAGTCTTTGATTTGGAACAATTTTTACAAGGTAATGATGTTTTGGGCATTATGAGGTATCAGGTAATGTTGTTTAAGTTTTTGATTGCTATTAGTAAGTGGTGACTTGGAATCGATAGTCATTATTGATAATGCGTATGTGGCAATGATTTAATTCCATTCTTCTTGGACAACAAACTTTAAGACATTATGGCAGTTTATTAATCATTGTGTTTGATTTACTTGGACCTCAAATCATCATTGAATTTGTTAAATTCCTCGACAGACTTCAAAGAAATAATTTTAGGGTAGTTGTATTGTTTTGAAACCCTAGTTGACATGGATTTGCATGTCTCTGCAATAACGGTTGGATTTCTTGATAGTTCATAGTGGTTTTATAAACTTAGCCCTATGTATGAGATCGGTTAGCAATACATAGTTTAAATTTTTGAGCTCCGATTGTAGAAGTGTTGATTTATCAGTTGGATAGTGGACTCTCAGCTCAGCTTTAGGTATTTTTACAGGTGACTTTGTCTTTGACAACAAGGTGAGGAATTTTTGTTGTTCTGGGTTGTAATATTTCTTTTGAAGAAGCAAGGCATAGAAGATTTTGAAGGATAAAATTTTTTGAATCAATTTTTTGGTTACTTGGGAAAACATTTAACATTTATTGGCAAAAATGAAATGTGGTTAGAGCTTCTCATATCACTTGGGTAACTATTTTTCTGTTTAGGGTTAATAAACTCTAACCTGAGTTGTTTTTCAGTTATTAAGGAATTAAGAGGATCTTACTATTTGTGTTTTTGAAAAGAAAAGAAAGGAAGTTTTTGTATGCACAAGAATGTTAACATTTTTGTTTCTTAGTTATTTGACAATTGGCCATACCTGTTACAGATGAGTTTATCATCAAGACCTTTGTTAAACTGCTTAATCTTTGATGATTATGGTTGAAAAACCCTTTAGGGTTTCTGGAAACTCAACTAGAGTTTGTTATTTCAGTTTTAAACCATTTTGCATAAATTCTTATGCATTTTATTTAAGATTTTTTTGTTGTATTTCTCTGGTAAAAGAGAGAAGAGAAAATGCTTTTGTGAAACTTTAGATTTTATCTTTGTAGTGATAAAGAATTGGCTTTACATTGAAAATCATCAAATCTCAAATACTTTGTAAATGAATATTTTGATGCACAACATTCTTCAATGTGCTTAACAAGGATATTCATAGTCTTCTATTGAAATTCTAGAATTGCATGTTGCACTTCTAGGGTATTGATAAAACACTATCATTATTTTTGTGCATTGTAATGGAGTTGGTGCTCCTAGATTTGGCGATCTAAATTAGTGAGGGGTTGATGCTCCTGGGAGTGGGTGCTCTTGAATTGTGTAGAGTTGGTGCTCTATCTGAATAAAGAAATATTTTTTGAGTGGTTTTTATTCCCCTAAAGGGTTTACCACTTAGGACAAAATTTTGTGTTGTGTGGTGATTTTATGTGTGTGATCTTTTTCTTATCAGTCTGATTTTGACATGTTGTCAAATGCATAATTATCAGTCTTTTATATTTTTTCATTGTTATGCCACATTTCATATCAATCATTCATATCTGTTAATGCACATTTCATGCATAAAAGGTTCTATTATTAATGTGAGCTCTGATATATGTGAAAGTATTAAGTTCATCCTCTGTTAATGTTTCATGTTTAATTTATGGTTCATGCAAATACAATATTATTCATCCATAAGTCAAAATTAAAAGTCAATTTCACTTCACATATCTATCATTTGTTTTCTTGGTACAAAAGAAAACACAAATTCTTGTTTTTGAAAAAGTTTGTGACTTTCATAAATCACTGATTCAGCCCCCCTCCCCTCTCAGTGATTTCAATTTTCCAACAATAGAAGCATCAAATGGAACATAGGAATGAGCCTTCAGGCCCAGTAATATGAGTCTTTAAACTACTGGTTCATCATAAAATTCAACTAGTTGAGGAAACACAGCTTCCAACCAAGCAATAGCAAAACTAGCATTGCTTGAAGCCTTAGAACCAATAGAATGTGAGCTGCCCCCTGTCATGGGCAAGGATGGTCTTCATGTATGTATATTGATGTGTTAATGGAAGTCTTCATGGTTATGGTATCTATGTGTTTGTCTCTTGTGGAAAAGATGGCCTTCATGTATGTATGTTGATGAGTTGATGGAAGTCCACATGTTTGTGGTATCTTTGTGCTCATCTCTTTTGTTCTATACATGGTTGATTGAAGAGCCACTTTTCAGTTTATTATTGTTCATCCTTTTTCTTTACATGCTACTCTTTTTTTTACACTCAACTGATTTGCATGCCTCCACATAAAGTGGAAGCTAATTTTAAGAGTTCAAATTCTGAAATTTCTATAAACAACTCAATCTACATGTCCCTTAATATAATTGTTATAGATAAAAGTAAGTTCTCCTCTGAACTATACAATTTGATAATGGAAACTTCAAAAAGAAAAGATCACTTTTAACATCTCATAATGGAAAAGAAAAGAATAAACAAACCCCAATTCCAAGTTCTCTATATAAATCCTTAACTTCTGCAACACAAGATGGATCTACTTTTCCATAATTAGCCTAAAAAAGAACATAATCACTATTATTCAACAAGCAGCTAGTGCAAAATCACACAGATAGTCACAAATGAAAATGGACTTATCTGCATACATATAGTCTTTGAATTTGGCTCTCATTTTCCCATTCAAGAGCTTGCACTACAAGCCAAGAGCATTTAAAGTCTTCAATGTCCATTCCTATCTGCATGTACGAACTCCAAAAATAGAATAGTAAGTTTGTGATTAACATATAAATTCTTAAAATACATTTCATCAAAACCAAAATTTGTTCAAATAGGCATTATGGATTGTTGGAAATCAAATCAAGAGTCCACAAAGTGGCGAGTTGCAGCTTGAAAATAAGGTTTCAACGAGGTTTTTACATAATGTTTTTAAAATGAAAATTACAGCCAAGATCCTAATACTGAGCACATTTAATCGGTGAGACCCAAAATAGTAGGTCACACTCCCGCCGAATAGTACATCAAACACACGAACATTGGCTCATCATTGGAACCACCACCCAAGTCCCAGCGACAAGCACAGACTCCATCGATGACATCCCCATCGGACCATCGCGAGAATAGGAGACCTCGTCCCGTCGATGGCCCGATGAAGCATATCAGGGAGAAAATTGATTATCGGCAAGGGTGAAGCATTAGTTCCGCCGATCATCTGATTACCCTTATTGCATTACAATTTACATATATAGTTTATCATTAAGTGTGCAAGGTTGACCTTCATGCTTGTGTCAACTATTTTGAGGACACACTAAACATTATTACTAAGATTTTGATGCAAGAGCTAGGTGGTTTTGATCAACTCAAACACAACTAAAGAGGATTCAAACAACAACTTGGTTCACAACCCAACTTAGGGTGCACTTCACTACAACCAACTACTCTTTCTAGTAGGTCTGCAAACCTATTTTTCTCACTTTTCACACAAGGACTAACTCAACCAGGAAATCATTAACACTTTCAAATTCCCTTTATGCCCAAAAGAAAAATACTACAAAACTTCAATAGGTTCCTTTAAAACACAAGCTTCAAAATAGCACCCTATTGTTGTCTTGGATCCCCAAATAGGCCTATTTTACAAAGAGGCTCATACCTAAACTCTTCCCAAACCTGATATTTTGTTAGGGAAGCACCAAAAATCCTACCAAACCACCAAATCCACATTTTTTTTGGTGAGATACACCTTCCAATTCAATATTTCACTAAACCCTCATTTTGGGCAATTTTCATGAGGTTTTTATGGAAATCAATGTTCCCAACCTTGCCACACCTTAAAAACTCATCTAACACACCTTATTAATCTTGAAAAAGCTTAATCTAGCCTTAAATTCTACTTCCCTGAAATTTCATGGACATTTGCTTGTTTAAACCACTTCTTTTCACCTAAAAACACTCGTTTTTGCCATGCATGGCAACCCAAAAAACCACTTATCAGACCTTTTCAGCTTCTCAAACCCACATAGACACATATTAGATATCTATTAAAACCTACCATGGCCATTCCAACAAGATACAGTTACAAAAATAGTTGGAATGGCCATTTTACATGTTGAAGGCCTTTAAAAAAACCCTTATTTCAGGTTCAAACCAGCAGTCAAAGATTTATCTCTTAGATGCATAAAACTCAATGAAACTTCACAAAAATGGAGCAAAAACAATATTGTTTCTGTACTTCACAAGATCAAGTTGACCTTTGAGAAAATATAAGTTGTACAACTTCGTACCATCATTGGAAAGTGTTGATTTTTTATGAAAATATAGAATTTTTAAGCAAGAATAGAGTTTTGCATATAAGTTTTTAATATTATTCAAGTCTTTTCCAATACAAAATTTCTACAAAGCCTTTACAAGGAATTTAACAAACTTTCCATGCACATATCCACTAACTCCATTGAATCCATTATGGAAACCCACCAACTATAATTGAAACATGCAACTTGCTTAACAATAAATGCAAGATTTTGCATGCTTTGCAATTTTTAGCACTAATGAATCCACTAAACCAAATAAGCTGAAAATATGAAATTATGGCCCATCATGGCCTTATTCCAACCTTAAATTACCTTGACCTATGAAATTCCTAAAAAAAAAGTGCATTTTGCAATTTTAAATCTTTCTTGGACAACTTTTACAAAAATTGCACCAATAAACCTTATGACACCTAATCACATAAAAAATGGTCCATCTTGACCTTATTGAACACAGAAAAAGACTTCAAACCCCTAACAAAGAAAAAACTTGACCTAGATTAAGTTGAAATGATTTGGTGCTCCTGCACCAGATGCTAAGTAAATTTGTGGTACATGTGGATCATATATGAATATAGGCTGAGTATTTCCAGAAACACTACTTTTTTAGTTGGATCCTAAAAATTCTACAACTTATGTTCTTCTCTAAAGAATTTTACGAGTTTCAAATAGTAAAGAGATTGATGAAAGATAGAGGAATTAAAAAGATACTTGGATGTAGTTGGATTGAAGGTCATAAACTGGTACATGTTTTTTTTGTAGGAGAGAAATCACATCCACAAACATGGTAGAGCTATGCAAAGTAGGATAAATTGGCTTGGAAAATGAAGGCAGCAGGGTATAAAGAATCATTTATCTACCACCATAGTGAAAAGTTAGCAATTGTATTTGGTTTGTTAAACATGGCCCTTGGTACAACTATTAGAGTTGTTAAGAACCTTCAAGTATGTTTTGATTGCCACACTACATCTAAATTCATCTCCAAGATTGTTGCACATGGACTTCATTGGTATTGTTATAGTGCTTTCATTCTTCCCTAATGTCAAGCATGGGTGGTTTTTTTATATTAATCAAAATATATATCACATCGAATACTAGATAAAGAGAATTCAATTTTAATGCAAATCGTCCCATGGAGTTATTTTGTTAAATCTTATCCAAAGTCCATCTCATAAATAATTTCACTTTTTAAGAGGTTAAAGGACAAGCCTACTGATGGAAATAAAAAAAAATTGAATGTTGGAGCATGTCTAAAAATATATTGCACTCAGATGAAACAATTTGTATTGATGTTGATTCAAGCATTGAGGCAGTGGTATGCTTCTACTACAGCAAAATTTCTGCTATGTTAAAATAGACACAAAATGATATTTTTCCAATGTTAAGTCAGCACAAAAGAAGTGGTCTTCATCTGTTTCCACTAATGGGTTGGCACAAAAGAGGTGGGAAAATATGAAGGCTAATCAATTAGATCTTATTAAAAATAGGAAGTCACCACTGATAGGACAATCACAACCCTTTTCTTTGAGGAGGTAGAAGAAAGGTGATACTTTTGTGCCTTATGACCATGAAGATGTTAATGAAGTTGATTGAGAGAACTTTTACTTTTTTCTTCTTGTAAGTGTTCAACCCTTAGGGCTTGGTATTGATGATGACCTTTTTTATTTCAAAAGCAACATTAAGATTGCCATTAGTGAGCCTAAATTACTCAAGGAAATGATTGGATTTGTTGATCAAGTCATGGGTAGGCAATTAAGGAGCCCTATAATTCAACTTGTCATTGTCATTGATCCTAAGATGCTTGTTGATCTTGTTTGTATTGAAGCTAAGCTTGAATAAGTTGAGGATGTATTAGAAAGTTCCATATTGTATGGTGGAGTTCTTTATCCAGATCTCTCAAGCAACAAGATGCCATTTTTTTCATATTAAATTTTAAAGATCTTGAAGATGGAAGGGTGTGGGTGCTTGAAGGTTTATTAAAAGATATCATGCCACCTCTAAAAAAATGGAGTGGCGATGTCTATTCCTCACAATCATTGGAAATTTCCATTATAAATCTGGGAGTTCTAGAAACCACTCTTGACTAATCTATTAAAGAAGGATACCATGCTTCAGTGGAAAATTGATGCAGAAAATTTTTGTAGAAAAATAATTGCAAATACAGAATATAGGCTATTATTGATTACTGGCATGTTTTCAACATTAAAAATAAAATATCACTTTGAAAAGCCAACATGACTTTACCAATGAAGTGCAGAAGATGAGAATTGATGAAACCACCCAGGAGAGAGAGGAACTAACTTTAGAAATAGTACAAGGGTTAATATAGGGAGAGAATTCCTAATTTAGAGGGCAGAAGAATTCATGAATAGTTGAATGGGTTGAATGAGTTGTTGGAAGAGGTAGACTCTTTAGAAACTACAAGAATGGGAAAACATTAAATATGTCTTTATTAACATAAAAAATGAGACTCACTAACAAATTTTACCATCAAATGAGTTATCTCAACAACAATAAGGGTGGGCATTGAGTATGCCAGCTCAAGCTCCCCTTTTGAGTTAGAGTCAGCAGACCTTACCACCTAATTGAACAAAATTAGGAAGACTTCAATTTTACTATTAATAGAAGACTTTGGTAAGATTTCAACATATAGAATCACATGGCAATCAAAATGAATATAGATAAATTCCTTATTGAAAGTGATTCTATGTTAGTAATTAAGTATTTTCTAAAACTATAACAACATAGCCCTCCCTATACAGATTGGTGGATGCAACCAATGTTATCAAAATTCAACACATTCCTAGAAAGGCCAATAAGTTAGTGGACCACTTATCAAATGAAGCTATTCACTCAAAAGACAATGTCATGAACTTGATCTAATACACTCGTCTATTGCAATATTTTCCACCCATCCAAGTCATGTTTTCTAAGGAGAGTAGGATTGTTGGATCTCCGTTGAGTTTATGGTTTGTCCTTGATGACAAAATCTCTTTCAGTTAGTTCTCTTTGATGATCAGTCTCAGGATGGTTCTCTTTGCATACCACAGGTGTATTTCACATGTTACAAGCCATTTGTTTACATTCTTTGAACTCACATTTTTGAAGGCATTGCAGTTATCTTGGTTCTGACATCTCTTTTGTCTAATGGTTTTGGTTGTTTCTCATTCAGGCTTACACATATCAGCGTGAGAATGGCAGGGTCTCCCCGATCCATTTTGAAATGTTTGTGTTGCCTATCGGCAAGACATTTCTGATGTCATGTCGATTGGATTTTTTCATTCAGGAAGCTTTTGGCGTGACATTCTCTTTTGTTTTGGTGACAGAAAAGGATTATATCAGCATAAGTTATACCGTCGGTATGTGGTCACAGCGAAATTGCTTTGTCTCACCAATCAGAGGTTGAATGGGAACATATCAGCAAGATTTTAAGGCTTCGGTGAAGGGTCATAGCGAAAAGGGTTATGTCTCCCCGACTAATGCATGTGGAAGTCTATCGGCGAGAGCTTGGCAATATCAAAATGTGATCTCGGCAAAGTGGTTTTGTCTTGCCGACAGGTCTCGGGGAGTGTCTTACTGAACATCACATCTGGGGTTTCACTTCGGCCAAACTTGGAGTATTCGGTTTAGTATCTCAGCAAATTCAAGTGTGTCTCACCGACCGTATGCATATGGAGTCTTATCGGTAAAACTAATGGCTATCGATATAATGTCTTGGCGAGACCTTGTTGTCTTACCGATCAGCAACAAATGGGTGCTTTTTAGTGAGAGATTTCATTCGATATAATATCTTGGTGAGGTTTTCTTGTCTTGCTGACTGACAGTGTAAAGGTATGCATCTCGGTAAGAGTAGGGGTTTTCGGCATGAGGTCTCGGCGAGTGACCTTCGGTCTCGCCGACGGAGCACAATGGGGGATTTTGTCGATATTGGATTTGACTCATCTCAACGACACACAAGTGGATGAAGACTTTCGAAAAGACATGGTGTGCTCTACAGGAGGTCTCCCCGATATCATAATGTTATAGCAAAGCACATAAGACAAAAGGTTTTTGTCGGTGTGAGAACATTAATGTCTTGGCGATCTATTGTGAGCTCGGGGCTTTCGGGAAAACAAAGTGAATTCTCTATAGGGTCTACCTGATAACGAAGGGTCATGGTGAAATAGAAGGAACCAAAGTATGATTATCGATTGAATTTCCTTTGGCATAATGTTACATCGACGAAAATGAGAGTTTAGGGAAAAAATTTGTGATTATTCTTTTTGGCTGGGTATGGAACCCTAGCTTGGCCGCCATCATGAGAATTTTAGTTTCTATTGTTGCTAGCTATAATGGCTTTATCAGTGGTATATGGAATTTTTATTTGGTATGTTTCTGGCTGGAAGCTCAATAGTGGTTGATGGAGCCATGGGAGTTGCAGATTTTTTTGTGGTGGGCAGTTGTGCTTTTTAAGCAGTGAAATGATCACATACGTTTCATATTTGTTGAGGTCGGCTCTTAGCTGGGTGAAAGAGCCCTTGTATTGGGAAATCAATTTCATCTCGACTAATAATCTTGCTAGGTACAAGGTGAATTTTTCTTTTATAAACATCTTTGTTAACTTTAGTTTGAACATTCTCAGGTTGGTTGTTCAACCGTTACTTCTAAAGACAGTTACTTTTCTGGCATTTAAATAAAAAAGATGTATAAATAGAAGTAGAAAACTATGTTTTTTGTTCGGTTGTTGTAATTTTGAGATTATCATTCCTTGGCTGTATGAAAATGTATGGATAAACTCTGCAATAAAATCTAAATAACAAGATGTAGAGATATTGTAAATTTCTTCTCTATATAGTATTTTAGGGATTCAATTATTGAATCTTTAAGGTATTCTGTAGACTAGAAAAAAGAGAAACATGTGCTTAACTGAAAATAGAGAAATCCTCTGAGTTATTATTGTTGTTCAAATCATAATTTGAGGGGTTGGTACTCCTTGAGATAGATATCTCTAAACGAGGGGTTGGTCCTCCTTTAGTGGGTGCTCAAAAATCAGCCTATAAGGCATTGTGAACAGTTGATTAAAATATTAAGCCTGGAAGGCATTTCGGGAGTGGTTTTTATACCCCAAGAGGGTATTCCACTCGAAAAATTTTGTGTCTCTTTATTCCTTTGTGGTCTCACTGCTCTATTGTGTTTTTTTTGTTTCAGTTCACTGTTGGGATTATTACTTTTCTCAATTCTATTTATGAATGATTACATTCAACTCATAAATGCATTAATCAGAGTAATATTGAGATCAAATCTAAGCTATATTTTTGAATTTTTGAAAATTGGTCAAATTTGTTAAGACACTGATTCACCCCCCCCCTCTCAGTGTCATTTTAACTCCAACAAGGATATGAACTCAAAAGTGCAAGTAGGAAGTTTTTATGTCATTACAATTGCACTTTTACATCCCAGGTAATTTACAACCCCAATGCATTTAATAGTTTCTATAAGCCAAATAGCATCATTCTTGATGTTACGAGCTTCATCAACCTCTTGATCATTTAGACCAAACAACACACTTATTAAGAGTAAATTTAGTATCTTCACAATAGTCAGAAGTGGTTGATTCTAGATACAAAATAGTCCCAAATGTCTCAAGATTTCAAATCCACACTCATTTACTTTCTTAATACACCACTTTGGCACATAAGACAAGATCGTTACCTTGTGACTGCTTGCACACATCATAGTCACCATGACAATAATCTTGACGTTATGGCTTCAACAACATCTTGATTTATTAAGACCAAGCACCACACTTATTTAAGGGAAATGTCTTGATGTTTTAAGCAGCCAATTCTTGACTTGGATTAGTTCCAAATGTGTTTTGGTTTCAAATCCATGCTAATTCACTTGGTAATTTTTTCACTTGGGTATGTAAAATAAGAATCTTGCCTTGCTTGCAGCTTGCATGCATCCTAGTCATTATGTCATATGTGATGCTTACCTCTACTATTTTTCCCTCAGTTACCAATCTTGGATACTAGTCCAGTGTGGGAAAGGTTCAACCAAGGTTCATAATTTGGCTTGTGGATTCATCCAAGACAACCTCATGAGAACTTGCAAATAATTTTAACATTTTTTATCCATATTTTATTACAAGGTTCGCAAATTTTTTTAAAACCTAAATAAATCATTGTAATTCATTTGTGTCTTGCAAATAATTATCATTTATCTTGCAAAGTAGGAGAAATTGGCTTGGAAAATGAAGGCAATAGGGTATAAAGAAACATTTATCTGCCACCAAAGTTAGCAATTGCATTTGATTTGTTAAACATGGCCCTTGGTAAAACTATTAGAGTTGTTAAGAACCTTCACTTATGTTTTGGTTTCCACACTGCATCTAAATTCATCTCCAAGATTGTTGCAAGAGAAATTGTTCTAAGAGATGTGAGCCATTTCCATCATTTTAAACAGGGACAACTTTGGATGAACTAGAATAATATTATATTCGAGGGTAGAGCACTATTGGCCTAACATTACTACATCGGGGGAACTCCCCTCATAGCTCCACTGATAGACCGATAAGGTGGGGGCAGTCAATTCCATTTTCTGTAATGTGGTAAGAGTCATACACGTAATGCTATGTCAAGATAGGGAACTCTTCTTGGAGATTCTAAATGATTTGCCTCTTTTTTATAAGACTATGTTGGCAGTGCCACCTAGATCATAGTTGTTTGGTGGGATTCCAAACCCAGACAATGAGGTGCAGTTGTGGAAATATCATAGAGAGAAGCTACAAGCTACCATGATGATTTTTTCAAGCGAATTTATATCAGAGTCTTGCTTAGCATGGCTTAAGACATGTGCAGATGATATTATTTCTACAGATAGGCTTGGGGGAAAGTATTTGCTTGATCTTGTGAAAAGTGGCAAGGAACTTGTAGAGAATGAGACATTATTAGAGAAACATTAGACAATTTGGATGCATTTGAAGGAAGCTTGGAGTGGCTAAAACTAGTTTTTGGTTCAAATGTTGAGCTTCCATGGCAATGTGTGTGTGAGATTGTTTTGAAGCACTCAAAGAGTCTGTGGGATGAACTTTTTGAAAGCTTGTTTGTTAGTAGGATGAAACAAATAATAGCTGATGGATTTGCAGATCTACGCGAGAGAGTTAAGGTTGGTAAATGCCTTGAAGTCATAGTTACATCTTTGGAAAGTTACAAATATGTTGAAACCCATTTGCACAAATTAACTACTAGTGAGGGTTGGCTTGTCAAGACAGGGGACCTAAAAAGTGTCAATTTACCTAGGTTGAGTTTTAGATTTATGATAAAAAATGATGAAGACTAGTTTGGCTGCCTTAATGCTTATTTTGGAATTGAGGTTAGTCAAATAAAAGATACCATAGATGAGGGGCCCAAGAATATTCTAGAAGACCTCCTAAGTTTTCTTAATGCACATAAATCTCCTTCAAGGATAAATGATTTATCACCTTATTTGCAAGAGCAATGCTTCCATTTTATCTCAACATTGATTGTTGAGATTGAAGAACATCTTGCACATCTTTCAGAAGCTCTCTATCAAGAAATGAAAAATGAGGAGATGCCAGAAAAAATGAACAAGGAGACACTAGAACTGACAATTATAGTGGAAAGGGAACTTTTCTTAGGAAATTTTTTAGTTGCTCTCAGTTTTCATTCAACTTCTAGTCAAAATTCTCGCATTGACAAAAAATGAAAAGGTACAGATGGGAATGAAGGCCTAGGATGCGGGATTTATCATTATTGATTTATAAGGCTAAATTAGGGGTGGTGTTATGGGAAATTGCACTAGGGTGAAAGTTTATGCCATAACAAAGTCCATAGAGATGGTGGGTGTTCATAACGTTTTCCAAGTTTTTACAAACAATGTGAAAAATTGTAGGGAAATAAGTGCTTTCATAAAGGTATACATTTTTTGGACACCATGTACCGTACACTCCCTTAACTTAGTGATGCAAGGGATTGGTACTCAAATAGAGTGGGTGAAAAATATATACACTAAAGGTGAGGAGATTCAAATGTTTGTGACAAACCATCATATGTCACAAGGCATCTTTAGGATTTTCTAAAATTTGGAGTTGTTGAAGGTAAATAAAATTTATTTTAAATTTAATTTATCATAATTATTTTCTTATTTTTACGCAACATTACATTCCTAAGACTTGATTTGCATCACATTTTGCAATGAATTTTGAAGATACAAGAGGCATTGCGAACCATAATCATTAGTCACCAAAGGAGTATTTGAAAGCAATCAAATTCAAAGCGGGCCCCAAAAGGTCAAGTCATTAATCCTAAATGATAATCGGTGCCCTCATGTGGACTGTCTTGAGTTTTATCAAACCTATCATGCATATGATCAAGTTTGTTGATATAGATTGACAATGCTTTAGATAAATTTATGATGGCCTCAATTCCACGATAGAAAAAAATAAAGGTCATAATAGCATAGAAGGAGAATGACCCCAAAGAAACATTTTTCCAATGTGTGGATAAAGTTATTCATGATCGTTGAAACAAGAACACACCCTTGCATCTCCTTGCATATGCATTATCCCCTAAATATTACAACACAAAGATACCTTTTTTCTAAGGAGAACCACACCACATAGAGATAGTGCAGTTGCTAATGGAAATAAGGTAACATTTTGAAGAATCTTCTCAAATCCAGAAGTGGTGGATAATGTTAAGAAAGAGTTTGGAAAGTTCATCTCAAGAAGAGATCATAGTATTTGTGCTCTTCAAGACCAATACAAGGAATATTCTCATACATAGTGGTATCTCCATGGACAATATTATTTGTTCCTCTAGCCTTTTGCAAACAAAATTCTATCACAAGTAAAGCATTTTTTATTTTTTACATTCTTAGTACTTACCATTATTTTGTATTTTTTTATCTTTAAGTTGTATTGACTTTCTCTCCAATTTTAAGGGGTTGTGAGTTCTTCTGTTGAGCATAATTGAAGTATATGCTCCTTTATCCACTCAATCAAGCATAATTGGTTGGCTGCAAAAAAATAGAAGACTTTATCTATATCATTTCTAGCTTGCATCTCCTATCACATAAGGAAGATGCCTTCAAGGAAAGGGTAACAAAAAATTGGGATATAACCCCTCAATGTGCCAACTTGGATGCATCTATTGTAGAGTTTGTAAAAGTTCAAAAGATGATGAGGTTCCTACACATAATGTACCTAGTGGAAGTGGCACTGCATTAGCTTATGGTTCAAATCATGTTGAACCAAGCCATTACTTTGATCTAGATTCTTTTGATAGAAGATTGAAGACCAAAATACAAATATTCTACTATATTATTTTCACATTTTGTAACTGGAATGATTTTCATTTGAATCTTGAATTTGGAGTCTTGAACATATATGACATAATATTAAAATTTTGAACTATCAATTGACAGTTAATATTATCTTTATCACCACCATTGATCAATGATGAAGTATCATACTATCATAGATTCAAATGTTATCATTATTATATGATATATCAAATAAATTTTCAATTTTGTATGATATATATAATACAGTTGTACCCATCCATACTGTACCCAAGAAAAAAGTGGTATACTAGCATACCTCAACCCTATACCCACACTTGATCCCATACCAAAACCAACAACTTAGCATATCAATTAATCATTAATGAAAGATATACAAAAACTTGTAGCTTTTTTCTCATATCTCGTGCCTTCAAATTTTCTCCTTCAAGATTGGCACCTAATAAGTTGGCACCAGTGAGATCAACACCTTGGAATATGAGGTAGATTCTCAATATTAGAAGGAAAAATTCTCTCTATAGAGGGAACAAGAACATCATCAATTAAAACCAATGCATAAACCAAAATGCTCCAAATTGGTTGAAGTACATAAAATAGGTGACTCTATCAGATAAAGTCAGAAACTAACCAATCTCAATGCCCATGCAAATCTGCATAGATTATACAGATGAAAATTAAATGAACCCATGGATGGAATTAAACCAATAGATTGTGAAACATTTACATAAGTCCTCTAAAGATAATTATATTATGACTTCAGTTTCTATATGTATTTTCCATTGCAAAAATTAGTTCACCTTTAGGCTATGGCATCAAGCATTTTATTTTGAAGTATAGATACAGATAGATATCATGTGAGCTTGAAAGAAAAGACATTATCAGTCAAAAAAAGGATTAAGTCATGATGATGTTTCTTTCAAAGCCTACACAATAAGGCATGGAATCCCTCATAGGTGGCTCTCAAGTAAGGCAAGGGAATATTAAAAGGATTTGAAAATACATTTTTCAACAAGAATCTACTTTGATTATGAAAAATGTTCAAAACAAATCTATGGCTTCATACTATTAGCACAATGTTATCAGATAAAACAATATAACAGTATAACCTCTTTGATTTGTTGTTTACAAGGGCATATATTGATATAAAAATGAAGTTATTATCTAGATGTAAATAGACAAAAAAATCAATTACATTATCAAGATTCAAAAGAATGAATCATAATGATACTTTTCTAAAACCCACAAAATAAGGCACTATCAAAAAGATATATCAAGCACATAGCATTATCTTAAGCGATATATTAATGAGTGTTTCAAACAAGAATGAACTTTAATCAATTAAAATTTGAAAAAAAATTATGGTGAGGAACAAAGTTATGAAAGTAAACCACGCAACTTCTTTAAACTTTCATTTCCTAAAGCATAACAATCAGTGAAAAAGAAAGGTCTTATCCTGATATTCACAAATGACAAAGAGCAGTCAATGAGAATCAAAATTACATAAGCTAGAATTCATCAACGAAGCAGGTCTACCACACTTCTTAGTTCTTACAACAGTTTTATGTAAAGTGACATCTAGCAAACTTCATTATTAGTTATAAAGCAGATGTATAACAATTCTCAGTTTTAATCAAAAAATAAAATAAAAGAAACTAAAATCTCAAAATTTGAAATACTTGGATTAATGCCCTCAAATCAGACCCTTATTGAAAGAAGAAGTTCCCAAAAAACCTTAAATGCAAGGAAAAAGTGTAGGTCCTTGCCAATTATCTTCAGAAAGTTGGATTAAAATGGAAAAACATAGAAGATTTGTGAATATGTGGGAATAAGGGAAAGGAAATATCAAACTAAATCAGTAAAATGCAAGAAAATATTAGTCAACAAATTTTTTCTAGAAACCTCAAGATTTTTTCATCAAAAATGTGGCCAGTACCATGGGATCTAATATCTCACAATTTATAACAATATATTGCCACGATCTGCTACTAATAACTAAGACTATAAGTGGTAATGGAATTCAATTACACCTATTTTTGAAAAGTAGGAGATGGGGGTACTTGGAGATACCAATTTTTTATTAGAATATTTTCCAAATGAAGAGATTTAGAGTTAGAATAAGTCATCTTGTTTAATTAGAATTCATGATACACAACTTGTTGAAGTGGTGAAGCTTTGAACCAAAACCACCCCTCCTTGAAACCATGGGATTTTACTCATCAAAACCACTCTAAACTCAGTCAAAACATTGGTTTAAATCATTAAAACCACTCTAAAGCCAAAAACTACCCGTGAATAAGTCAAATTGTAGGTTTTAGTTATTAAATCACCCTTGTACCACTTGTACCACATGATGTAGGGTTTTTTATTTTTATTTTTTAACTAAGAACTTGAGGAAACATGGGTGGGATGTTTCCTACAAGCAAGGATGTCTCCACATGTGTTTCACATACGATAAATACGTCCCCGTCCCTGAGAGATGTCCCAGGGGGTCAGAAATGCATCTCCCTGCAACATTGATTATTGGCGATAATTCAAATTGCTATTTTATTACTATCTATTTTATATCTGATTCTTGTTAAGTGCCACATTATAATATTTTGTGGCATGTAAAATCTAACTATTCTATTATTTTTGTCACTAGGGTATAAATACAACTCTTAAGAATTGTCAGGGCTCGTATTTATGGTCTATGACCCACTTTTCTTGCTAACATTGACTATTTCATTGATTGATAAATGTTACTACTAGTGACTCCAAAAACACTATCTTTCAACTGTCTTTTCAAGTTTGCATCTAGTCAGAAGGTTGCTTTGTTTTGAAGGATACAACACAGAAAAATAACTAGTGGGAAGCATCAAGATCTACCTTTTTTCTCTCATTTCCATCGAATACCTTGTAAAGGACTCAAGTTGGCACGTGGTACAAGTTACAACTGCTACACACAATCATTCAATCCTAAATCAGTCTACCTATTTACAGGTTTTTGAATTGAACATCATAATTACATGTCATAAAAATGTCAAATTTGTATTTTTATATTCTAAAATTGTAAAAATAGTTCCATGTTTTCTAGTAACTCTTATTTATACTCTTGTATTCCATTTCCAATTTGTATACTATGTAAGTTATTTCCTTTTGTATTGAATTGGCTTACCAAAATTCATATTTTCTTTTTTGGTTAGATTCAAGTTTCTCAAATACTACTAGATGCTAATGTCCAAGTGATGTTAGGAAATGTATCTAGAGAATTTTTGCTTCCACTTGTACTATATAATTCCTAATTTTTTATGATGCATTATTTTTTCAAATATAAAATAAAATATCCTGAGAAATGGAAATAACAAATATTGATGCCAAGAAGAGCATACCTAAAATCAATTTCATGTACTCCATATGTCATATAAAGTACTTCAAAAATTGAAAACTATATTGGAATTGTGATTAGTCCTAAATTTAGAATGAATTGCAATGCATATATGTTTGTGATATGTATAATTCTAACACTGTATATAATACCTTCCTTTCACATTGAAATGTGAATCCAAAAGCAAGAAATTGACACCTTCTACATTGTCATCTTTGTTACCCATACATGAGATAAAAATGTCTCTAGATGCAAGGTAGTGAGCATTATGAGGAAAAGCCAATTTTTTTTTATCCAAGATAGTCTCTAACTCAATGGCTTTGTGAAGGACTAGTTCCCTTGGATTGTCTCCTGTATCAACAATATAGATACAAGAGGACCTTCACATGAAGTTTCATGTTATTCAGAAATTCAGAAGACTACAGTTTTTGTATTATGCATGTAAAGGAATATTTTGTATCATTGAAACTAGGTTCATACGTGAACTGAAAACCAAAAAAATAGCAATTAGATTCTCAAAGAAAATTGCTGCATAACCTTTCTAAGGTATAATCAAAACAATAAGAAATCAAAAAGGGGAATTCCATTTCTTAAATGTTTCAACAAATCCTTTTATAGGCTCTTCACAAGTTCACACAAGAACGTTTGTGGGAACATGAATTGCACTATAATCCATCAAAAGCCACTTGCAATAGTGATGGTAAGATGAGGTAACTCCTTTGAGCAGAAGGATCCCCATGGCAAGAGTTGCATGCATTCCATTCAGAGTGATGTAAATCATCACCTAGATGAGTTATAGGAAAACAATGTATTACCTTAGAATAAGAGGATGACTTTTGATCCACATCTATTGTAGTAAGTAGTCAAGATTTTCCTTTCCAGTACCTAAACCATAACCAATATAAAAAATAAATTATAAGTTCATAATTCTATCAATATTTTATACTTCAATAAGTAAAATCAATACTTTAGGGAATCCCATATCCTGTTGGAAGAAAGAAGCAGGCCTAAATTTAGTGCCCAAGTTAGAATTCCAACCCAAATCCTTCCAATTCAAATTGAATTATCAATTAAATAATTGGGGCTATCCCACCATTTATCTATAATTTCCTCTTTTTAACTATATAGTATTCTTTCTGGGGTAGCATAGGCCATGGAGATCATATTAGAGTTGGGATCCAATAGCTATAATATATCTGCATACTAAATCAACAGTAATTGGAAAACTGAGAAAAGGGCAATGTGGCTTCTTCAATATGTTTTTAGTTTAGATTTACATTTTAGCAACAACCTGTAACCTTTAGAAGCAAGAAACAACCTAAAATATTAACCCTCCTCTAGAATGAGAAGGTCCAGATGTCCATTATGGGAATTTATTGATGGATAATGATTAATTCATTATCAAACTTGGTATGATTGAGATAGATTCCTATGGTTTAGAGATTATATGTAGCTAAGAAGAGTGAGTAGTAAGTAGAATCAACAATATACCTTCTATAAGGTTCATCACTTAGAAAAAGATAACCACTTTTTTAGTATTTTGAAGGCTTGATAATCTACAGTTATATTTTAAATTTAGGAGTAGAGAAATGCAACATTTATTATATCAATGAAGAGAAAATTGATAGATTTATCTTGAGCAGGGTTACATGAATCAGACTAAAATTGTTCCTTTTGGAATTCCTTCTTGATGTATGATACACAAATTAATGTTAAATATTTCCCACTTTCTTGTTAGTTCTAAAATAGGATTTTTGTTGTGTCTTCCATTTTTGGGAAATGTAATTGTTGTAGGTAATGAATAGGGTTTGTCCATTTTAGAGTACGGGCTATTTGTTTATTAGAAGTGAGGGGTTGTTGGAGGAGAGGGATGGGTTGGGGAAAGATATTATATGGGTATGCAGAACATATTCTGTAATTCAACACATAATGTAGATATTGTATGGATATTGTATTGGCAGGTGTGAAGCCAAAATCTGCAACTTTTTTCAATATTTTGCCTACCTGTCGCTTTGGAACAAGGATCCAAGAAAATCTATGTAGATAGCTTTGATTTGATTGATTCATCCATTAGAATATGATTAAAAATATCTGCAAGCATGCCTAATAGTAAATAACACCAATTTTCATACCTAGATTTGAGTGAACAATAAAAAGCTCCAGCATCAAGTGCCCATTCAAATAATGTATATACTCAAGAGAGGTATGATTGTTAATTAGTATCAAGCCACCTCTGTCCTGCAAGGTTAAAGAACTATCAATTATTTTGCACCACCTGAATTATTTAAAAAATATTTTGGGAAAATTTCTCGTCCTTTTACCATGAACTCAAGAGGCTTGTACTTTTAAGTTAACCTATTTGATTAACCACTTGAATATCCCTGATTAAATGTAGAGAGACATTTTTTTTTGCATTTGACAAACCATGTATTTGATTATCCCTTCTTAGTATCTTACTTGAGATTCATATTGATTTGGTTTTCCATAGTTTTATAAAATCATATCTTGCAGCAAACTCGTCTCAACTTAACAACAAATTGATCAAAACCTCACTGATAGAACTTTATCTCAAAACTAAACATAAAAATACATCAAACTTGGACATATAACACAATAAAGAGTGAAGGAAATATTCAATAGTGATCTTCAAACCTAAAATGTCATATTGCATGAAGCAGGTGCCCATTCTTCTACAATTCATTTTTCCAAAGATTCAACATCAATGTTTGGTAAAACATGAATGTCAAAACCTGCTTTTAGGCTGTTTGCACCAAACAGAAAAGGCCATTCACCACTTGTTCCAACATATACTCTACCTTTGCAAGCATCCTCCCTAGGTGAAAATACGAGCTTTGGAACAAGGTATGGACATCTGTAAAAGAAATGTGCGCCAATCTTTGTAGGGTAAAAGATGTCGTAATGTCAAAACCTAAATGTGCACATTATTAGGAACTTGGCGGTAATTTTCATTTTAATAAACATACTCTAAAACCATCGCTCTAAACCTTATTTCCGGGCTACAACTTGCTAAATTGGAGAAGTGAAAGGTCAATACTAGCGAGGAAGAGTTTGGAGGACTGAGAACCAATAGTGGTGGGAAAAGTAGCACAAAATGGTGAAAAGCAACCAAAAAAATGACAAAAAATGATGAACATTTAAGATTTGTTTAATCATAAAAAATTAATATAATATATATAATATAAAATATAATTAATATATTATATATATTTAATATAATAGTAATAAGATTAAATTATATATAATATAATTATATTTATTATTATATTTAATAGTATATATAGGTTATATTATTATTATAGGGTTATATTATTATTATATATTGTATTCTATAATAAAAAATATTAAATTAAAATTAAAATTATTATAATTAATAATTAATATATTCTTATATAGAACAAATTATATTAATATATAAAAAATTGACAGTTTAACTGATCTTTGGAGAGATTAGGAAAAAGAAAGAGAGATCGAGGGGGAGACAATTCTATATAGAGAGAGGAATATAATATACTAACACTTGCACCTAAAGGAGGTTCAAGGATTGCACCTATAGAAAATTATATGTATGTTAATATGTTAGAGAGTGTGTGTTTGTGCATGGATGTGCTACAAATTCTAGTTGCATGTGGCTAGCTTAAACAATTAATAATAAGTGCTAAATAATGGAATGAAATAAATTTAAACAAATATAAATTAGGGCTCCCTAACATACTTCACGCTCTTGGGCTTAGGTGTGGTGAACTTAGGGCTCCCTAAAATGCTTCCTCTTTGACCCCATCATGTTGGACTATGGGAATAACACTATTGATTATTGATTCCTTAAGTGATTCATTCAAATGGATTGAAATAATTGATAATATATATGTATTATTTAAATGAAAGTGTTTGCAAGATAGCCCTCAAAATGCAATTAGATTGTTTCAATCATATTTTATTAGTGAAATTGACCACAATTTCTCTTTGATACATTTGACATGCTAACACAAGAAGAAAATCAAATTGGCTTCAAATCATAGTTAAAAACATTAATGATTCATTACCATAATGAGGAATGAAAGTTAAAGAATGTAAATGTTAAATTTTTTTATAAAATATGTGAATGCCTTAAGACTGCACTGAGAGGCAATTCCTTCCACGTAATAGGTATTTTTGGTGCACCAAGCAACCTAGGCAGCCAAATGGCCTACTTAGGTAGGGGTCCCATGAGGGGGGCTTAAGCTCTATGGATTATGATCAAATTTGAAAGAAAAAAGAATAGAGGAGTAATAGTCATTTATTTAGTCATTAATTTAGTCATTTTTATTTATCTAATATTAG
>VDFB02063312.1:0-22377 GCA_007258455.2 Sequoia sempervirens
TGGTGGCAATGAAGTATGGAATCCACACGACTATATTGGAATTCCATTGACGCAAGTGGGTGAGTTTCACCTTAATTGTGTGGCGAGGTGTGCTCACCATTTTTCTTTCAGCCTGTGTATGCATGATCTGATGGCACATAAGTACAGGCTGGATAAGGGGTTGCATGATTCACTCTGGTATGATGTGCTTCCATTGTTGACAAATGAATCCAAATCTTGTAGGTTCCTTGGGTTGTTTTTACCTGAGAGCTTCTCACAGAAATAGGAATTTGAGACTTGGCTCATTTGTATTCCAATGGTTATTAGAGTGGCACAACGAAAGTCAGGAAGTGTTGGGCATGATGGAATTTCGTTTTGGCAATGGGATCTGGGGATTTTTATGACTGGTCAACTGCTTCATTTGACTATAGGGATTGGCAGAGTTGCGGTGTATAGTGATATCATGTTGATGCAACAGGATTGTGATGTAGCACTCTACAGGTTTATATGGGATCCTGGCATTTGGCTGTGGTATGCAGGTGTGGATTGCTTGGGGACAATCAATCTTTGGGAAGAGAGGACTGTAATGTCCCCGTTTCCGATCTTGCCTAATAAATATTAATTAATTTAATTATTTAATGTTGCCTGGCAAAAAGTGCAATTATAAAGGTAATATTAAATAATTATATTAATTGTAGTTATAAAGTGACGTTAAGGAATATTTAAAAGATATTTAATAAAGTTACTTTATAATATAATAAGTCACTTTATAATATTGTAAGTCACTTTATAATAAAGTGTTTTGGTTTTGGTGGGAAAACCTAAAAAGTTATTATAAAAAGGACTCGAGTGCTCATTTCTCATTATGCGAAGATTATTTTATTTGTTTGGTTTCAAGAGAGCTCTGCGTTTAAGTGACTTGAGGACATAAACCCTTGAGTTTTAGATTCGAAGGATTGGATGAAAACCCAATCCCTTCCGCAGGCGGATTCACATCAGGGTTCGCACTTGTACTTCAACAGTTGGATTGATCAATTAGATAATTTGTGGGTCTTACCAGGGAAGACAAATTATCAAAGATAAATTTGGGAAATATCGATTAACATTTGAGGCATATTGAAGGTTGTGTTTATGTTTCAGTTTTGAGAGCTTTGCGTAATCAGGAGTGGATGCCATACTCAGGAAAATAGAAGTTGGTTGTGGCATTTTGTTATATTCAGACTTCTATTATTCATGCTTCAGATTTGAAGTAGGGTTTGGAGGACTTTCCAATGCTAGGCGTTTGCATCAACTGGCACCTGGACTGTGCATGGGGTTTTTCCAGGGACTGATGCTAATTATCCTTCCAATGTGGCCTCTATTTCTGCAGCTAGGGTTCGAGTTACTATTCACAGTGAACCGTGGGGCTTTGGCAAAGAGTTCTGGAGCGTTTAAAAGGGCGAAGCTTCCCATATTTCCATCACCATATTTCCATCACCATAACTGCTGCAACATCTTTTTCTGAGTGCTGGGCGTTTTCAGAGGTGCTGGGCATGATTTCATGGTATTGGCGGCTGCAAACATTCATTTTCCACCATCCTACATTGCTGTTATTGTCTTCTGTGTGCTTCTGAGTGCAGATCTTGCATTGGACAGCTTTTACAAGGGAGTTGCAGTCATTGTAGAGGGTGTATATGCTGGTCTGGTCATGATTTGCCAGTTCTGGGCGGACTGTGCATGTATTTCCAGCTTCTATTTGCTGTTTGGACTTCATACAGCAGCCTGACTTTCATCAACAGCCATAGCAATTGCTCAGGAATCAACAAACGGGTATTTTATGTTATGCAATGTGATTTGGGTATGTAAATGCATCAGCTCTGTTATTTGTTTGCTCAGAAAACTGAGAATCTGAAATGTAAATGTTGAGTTTATGTGTCATTGAATGCAATATATGATCTCATATCTGAAACAATACAAAGTGTGAAGTTTTCTATTTTCTGAGTTTGCAAACCACAAATCCTCTGAAATACACAATTCAGTAAAAATGCAAATTGTTTGACAAAAAGGCACATCCGTCAAACTGAAATTATCGTAAAATATCGTCAACTCCAGTTGTAGATATTACAGTCAACAAGTACTTGGCAAAACTTGACAACTTAAAAAATATTTTAATGTTTGAAAAGAACATAAATTTATGGAAAATATAGCTACAAAATATATCAAATGAATTTGTTGGGGGGTTTTGGGGCAATGCTCCCAATAGGGTCGAGGGGTAACCATTTTCATAATTTAAAAAAGGAAAAGACCCATATTTTCATAATGTTTATGCTGCATTTTTGGTGTATTTTTTGCCATGTTGGGTTACTTGTTCCACATTTGGTGAGTTGTATGCACAAACTTGCCGAAAACTCGTCTCCTCTGACTTGCAACTTTACTCTTTGAGTACTCATTTTGAAAAAAACTTGCAAATACCTTGCTAGTTTTCCGACTATGATCTCAGAGGCTAGAGCATGAGGCTTTGAAGAACTCCTGTTCTCACGAATGATTTTTCTCAATTTATTACAGCTAAAATTTCAAGAAAATACTATCTAAAGGATAATATTGATATCTTTGGAGTTGTCTCAACAATTATTTGATCTTGAAGAAAACTTAACATATGGAAATAACAATGCGTAGAAGAAGAATGGATGAAGACAATTAGTTATCACAAAACATTGAGAGTTGTTTCATGGGTTTGAACATGGATGTCACACAAAGTTAACATAGATCTTCTTATTAATTGGATTCTTCCTTGAATGATTACAACACTTGGGATTGGACTTAAATGGAGATCTTGGCAGCATAAGCAAGCTTCAACTTCACATTCTCTATACATAAACATTTTATATAATTTAATCTAAGTTAGAACTTGAAAGACAATTTTGCAACATATGTCTGACATCCACTCTCATCACAATTTACTTGTAGATGACACATATTTATGACTTTCTAGCTGCATTTTCTTGAAGCTTCAAAAATAATAAAAATAATTGCTTAAAAAGCAATTTTATCCTCATTCTTTGAAATTAATATAAAATATTACTTTCTTTCCATTTCTACTTTTCATCTTGAGCATCCATTTGAACCAAGGGCTCTGATTTCCTAATTTTGTCTTTAATTTGGTTTAACTAATATTCATCTCCTCTAAAAATTAATAAAATATTGATACATTTCATCTTGGGTATCACTTCTAATGGAGGGCTCAGATTTATCTTTGTTTCTCCTTTATTTCACTTTATTTGATGTTCATCTTTCACTTGGGCCCATATACTTATTTGGGTGCAATTTTTGATTTGCTTTTTTTTTTGTTATCAAAGGAGGTGTCCCTGCTTCCGGCCAGGCTTTGCTTAAGTTTTCGATACTAGGCAAGACTAATCCTCCTTTGGATGCGCGCTAACCGTAGGGGACCCCACCCTGAGCACAGCAGGTTTAATTGAGGCTTGAGACTGCGTCGATCATCCGTGTCTTTCAACAGCTCGACCAACCCATCTACACCCCAGGGTTGCAATTTTTGCATAGTTTCTCACTTCATTTTGGCAAGAAAAATGTGCCATTTTGGTGTCCAGAAAAACTTAGGTGCCCAATTGTTTTTTTTAACTCGATCTTATTATCTTCAAACATTCTAATCTGATTCTCATTAGGGATTTGCTTATGTGGATGCCAATTTTGAATTACTTTGATTTTGGCACTCATTGAGGAGTATCTCCAATGGTCACCAAATCGGGGATTTGGACCTCTTAACGCCAAATTGGCAATCATTGGGGTTTTTCCTTGATGGATGCCAAATCCGGGATTTGGACCACTTAACACCAAATTGGCACTCCTCAGGGATTTTTCCTGATGGATGCCAATTCGGAGATTTGGAACAGCTAATGCCAAATTGATGCTCATTAGGGATTTTCCCCAATGAATGGCAAATGGGGAATTCCATAACCTTGAACACCCAAAACAATGAAAGGCCTACATTATAAAGCCACAAAGCAAAGCTATCAGCATAAACAAACACAATAAAGCTATCAATATCAACAACAACACATGGAGAAAATCACTGAACAGTGACTCCCAAAGGCCTACATTAGAAATATGTAAGATCCCTGTCTTATTCTGTCTCAGAATCTCAGTTTGAATGGATTGACATTTCGTCAAACATTTGGCATGAAAAGTGTCTTAAGTTCTGATTCCTTAAGTCTGATATAAATTTCTGAGTGTTCTAATGCTGGTTTGAAAGATGTTTCAATGCCAAAACATAGAGAATAACATAGACATGACAGATAAATGATTGCATACTCATATATCAAGGAACCCACTTGCAAATATGCCTTTATTAATCATATAACAGGTCTGATTACACTCTGTATATACTTATGACAGGTCTGATATAGGTTATATTAGTCTATTACAATCAATAAAATATATCTCCAGTTGATGAAATAGCAATGTATGACATACCCGTGATCAATCCTTTATGAAGTATACAAGATATTGCTGATATGACGATGAAAGATACCTGAAATGGAATACAAAAGTGGCTGCTACAGGATTGATGTTTAATATAGAATGCTGATGTGAAGTATGCAAATTGAAATAGCTCCAAACAATCCCACAAACCTCCCTCAAGGGTAGCACACCAACCCTAGAAGGCTGTAATAGCTTTTGGGAGTGCACTTAGGGTTTCAACAAGCCTCAACAAGCACGATCTGCCCTTAATATGCAAAACCCACAACTGATATGTGTTCCACAATGCCCCAAAATGATGCGTCAAATATAATATTCAACACCCACGAAGATATATACCCAAATCACCAAAAATGGTTGGAATTAAACATGAACCAGCAATGTAATAATCTGATATGCCCTTCAAAAATCCACGATTTCACCATAGAATGATTCCAATGTCAATAACCTGCAAACCCTAGGCGGCCAGCATTAAAATAGACTCCAAATTGCCATTACAAATTGATATTTGGTGCAAATCTTCATCAATTTGGAGTTGTAAACCCTAGCCACAATTTGCCAAACCCTAGCCATGGATGAAAATAGAAGAAATGTATCAAATAGACCCTCAAACTTTGATCAAAATGCCTTTAATCTGCAAATAATCTTCAAACCCTAGCTGGTTATAATTTCATTTTTCAAACCCTAGCTAGTTGAAGCTCCAAACATCAAATACACATCAAAATAGGGCATAAAACCCTAGTGCCCAGCAACATTAAAATTATATCAGCATGTAATCCATCAACATTTCACCATAAAATCAATGCCATAATGCTGCCATGAAACCCTATAGGTGAAATCTGCAATATCTCCTCAAGATATCAATACCCAACTTCAAAATTTGTCATACAAATCACTTCCAAGTTGCTACAAAACCCTAGCAGCTGATAAACCTGCAAATACCTGCTTTTCCAGCTCTTTAGTCTTGTTAAATTAGGCCAATGAAGTGCAAATGCAAACCCTAGGTGGATTTGCCTCTCATGGAAAGTTGAGTTTTCGTCCAACTCTCAAATTCTAGAGGTTTTCGTTCCTAGAACTCTGCTGAAGCCCTAGTTGCAGCAATATAGGAATTTTCCCTTTCAAAATATCCAATGATCCAACCATGCAAATGAATCTCCAAAAGCTCCTTATAAAGCCTTCAAGTGGAGCGCTCCATATGGGACCCACTTTAGGTTATAAAGTTACTTTTTCTTTTTCTTTTTTTTTTTAATTTCACTTTATGTTTTGGCCAACATAACTTTATAACTTAAGTTACTTTTATAAAATACTTTTATAAAGTAAGTTCAAATTAGAAAGTAACTTTCCATTAAATTTGACATGCAACTCCCCGTCACAGCTGATTATTCCCTTATCACGTGATTTAGCCTACGGGAATGAAGAATAGGCTAATCATCTCCATCAAAGTGATTATGCCGAAAAAGGGGACATTACAAAATAATAGAGAAGTACTTCCTCTAGCATCACTTTTAACTATTCAATCCCTTTAAAATTTTCAAGGACATGGTTGGTGTAGAGACAAAAGTCAAAATGATGGAAATGGCACAACAAAAGACTTTATAATCGAAAATCTCTTTTCATAGCTCAAGCTTCTCATCCTTGCAATGTAATCAAAGGATTATAAATATCCCAAGCAACAATAGAGGGAGAAATGAAGTACATTGGCAATTCGATCTCCTCCCATTGTTACCAAAAACAATTCAATGTCCACTGCACAAAATAAAGGAAATCTCTCCTAGCAAACACAACAGATCTGGATTCAATTGACTAGTATAAGACATAATTAGAACACTACAGATTCCAGCAAGAAGATTACAATGAGGAGAACAGTACTTGATCCATAGAAAATATCCATTGGGGCTACAAACTACTAAAAAACCCTTCTCTATTCTGAATCCTGATGTTGACTGGGGGGAGGAAAAGAAAGCAGAAGAATGACTACTAAAACTCTTGCCAATAAACATATCACAAGAAGATTATAGTCAGTTGCTACAAATTCCTATAAAGAATCAATGCAGTTCTCCTCTTTTGATATTAATAAGACTTCCTAGACCTAATGGATTTTCAGCAGATTTCTACCAGACCTTGTGGGACCTTATAAAAAATGATGTAATGCTAGTTGTAAGAGACCAGGTGTCTCTCAACCCTAACCTCTGACGGAGAATGCAAATTTTTGTTTGTTTTTGATGTTTTGTGGTTTTTTTGTAATTTTTGCAATAAAAAGAACTGGTGCGATTTTGATAATAAATACTTGAAAAATATAAATAAAATACCAGATGACAATATAATAGGGAATATAGCTTATAATCAGATGGCAGATGATTTATTGATCTTTCAAAGTGCTTACAACTGCTAGATTCAAACATGCAAATTAAAAGGAAACACTATTTTATTCAAAACCTGGTTTTTATTGCAGCCGCTTGTAAGACAGAAGAATGGTATGGCTAGCTTGCCTGAGAGGCTTCTCCAACCTCGAAAACGTTGCAAAATGTTCCAGAGACCAAGGCGTCCCAGTTGCAGAAGGTAGATGACAAAAAGGCAAGGCGATTTGCCTGTTGTGAAAAGTATGACCTTGCTGCCGCAAAAGTACAGCCTGAACCAGCAATAAATGAAATCTGTACAGCCTTGGAATGTGTGCCAGATGCTAGATAAATAACGACCAATGAAAGAGATTCCCTTCTTGAAGAAAATCGATCCAAACCCCAATCTAAATCTTCACCAATAAGCTCTGTAATGAGTTCTGTGTGAAGCCACTCAACTGACAATCTTCAGTTGAATCTTTCATAGCCTCAGTATGCCTGATTCTGAAGAGTTGACGTTCTCCAAAACCTGATTGCAGAAACCCTTGTTTCTCCAACTACAAATGTTCTCAGAGAGAAAAGACAAAATTTGAATAATCATATCATAATGAGTTCTAATCTGTCTTTGAGGAAATATATAATCTCTCACAAGTTCGACCCTCTCAAAAAAAGCTATTAAATGGCATTTAGTAATAATAAATTCGCCCCTTTTGAGACTTAGGCAAATTCATTAATAAATGGCGTCCCTTTTAAATGAGTAATAAATACTCATTTAATATTAATATTACTCCTCTATTATAAAGTATTAAATACTTTATAATTCGCCATTAATTAATACATTAATATTTCATTTAAAGTGACTTTATAATATAAAGTCATAATAATAATCTTTTAATTATTATTAAATGCTCCATTATTCCTCGTTTGCTCATCAAATTGTCAAACTGGGTCGATACTGAGATTGCCAACTGAGCCAGGTGCCTTGCCAAAAATAGTAACCCCTGTCTGCCTGACT
Source organism: Sequoia sempervirens (assembly GCA_007258455.2). Taxonomy (NCBI): domain Eukaryota; kingdom Viridiplantae; phylum Streptophyta; class Pinopsida; order Cupressales; family Cupressaceae; genus Sequoia; species Sequoia sempervirens. The sequence continues at coordinate 7,804 of VDFB02063312.1, forward strand.
TACTATAAATAGTAAGTGCCTGAATATCACTCTAAGAGTCTCTACCAAGGCCCAAACCTGAATCAACTGATGGAGTAATGTCCCAAAACTCAGGATAACTACCAAAAGCAACCCTCTAAACACATCTGTCAACCTATGAGGGTCTGAATGATAGGCTAACCCCTCAAACACTTGAACTGCTTAGGAAGGGGAGATTACAGTCCGCCCTCCCTGAAATTGCTTGTTCTCAAACAATCTCAGCTCCGGATGCTGTAAAATCTCCTCTGACTCCCATGTAGCATCCTCAACCGGCAAGTCTCCATTTTATCAAAAACTCTTTGATGACCCGCCTCCAAAGTCTCTCTCTAACATCGAGGATGGCCTCAGGCACTAGTATCAATTTCCCCTCATCATCAAGGGGTGGCAGTATTGGAGAGGTAATCATATGCTGACCCAACGCCTTCTTCAGGCGAGAAACGTGAAACACATTGTGAATCCTGCTATCCGCTGGCAAATCTAACTCATATGCAACCTCGCCCACTCATCTGATGACTCAGAATGGACCATAGTAATGAGGTTTCAACTTCTCTGCACCACTCTTCCGCAGAGTGGATTGACGGTAAGGCTGTAACATGTGATACACCATGTCACCCATTGCAAAGGAATGCTCAACCCTTTTCTGATCAGCATATTGCTTCTGTTGATTCTGTGCCCGCTAAATGTTGTCTCTGAGAGACCTCAAAATATCCTGCTGATCCTGCAACATATCACCTGCGCTAGGCACTTTGCTGTCACTCAACACCAAATCCAAAAGGTTGGGCGCCTCATACCCATATAATGCCATAAAAGGCGTCATCTGTATAGTCATGTGGTGAGTAGAGTTATAACAATACTCGCAGAGGTATATCCACCTCACCCAAGCTCTCTGTTGTCCAGCTATATAATCACGTAGATATCCTTCCACCAACTTATTGACGATCTCTGTCTGCCCATCTGTCTGTGGATGGTAGCTGGTACTAGGTGTGAGTTCAGTTCCACAAAGCCTGAACAACTCTTGCCAAAATTTGCTCATGAACCGACTATCTCTATCACTGACTATAGTCCGAGGCAAACCATGTAATTGGAATACCTCTCTGAAGAAGAGCTTTGCAATCTGTGATGCTGTGAATGTAGTGGTGATCAGAAAAAAGTGTGTATATTTTGTTAGTCGATCAACAACCACATAAATGCAATCTTTTCCTTGGGCTTTCGGCAAGCCCATGATGAAATCCATTGATAAACATTCCCACTTCCTGTCAGGTATTGGAAGTGGCTGAAGCAATCCAACAGGATATGTGTTCCTATTTGTTTCGCTGGCAAACAGAACACTCTCGTACATACCGAAGAACATCAATCTTTAGCCCTTTCCAAGTAAATTGTTCCCGTACCAGCTTATATGTTTTGAAATAACCGGGATGGCCCGCCATAGGAAGATCATGAAAGGCTTTCAGAACTGTATCCTTCAACTCTGAATCAGGAACCAGAAAAATCCGCCCAGTGTAAATGATCAAGTCCTTTACAACGGTGCATCTACTATCCTGCTTTGTCCCATCAACAATGCTATTGAACAATTGCACTAGGCAACATGATCTACAAAATCATCTTCAAACTTATTGCCTTAAAGATGAAGCTTCATCTTCAAAAAGATATATCAGGAACACAATCAACTTTTATTCCAGGAAGACAAGTAACAAGCAATATTGTAGCAATCTGATAAATACTGCACTCAAGCCAAATGGTATAGCTGGCTCAGAGTCTTCATGAAGTTAAATATTTGAAAGGCATTTTGATAGATGCAAGTGGAGATTTCGTTCAAATAACAAAGCAATTTGCCTTTAGCAAACAGTTTATGAAATGTGTCACGAGCTGTGTCAGCATCCTGATTTTCTTCCACAATTAAGAGAAAGTAGAATGGTTCAAGACAATTAACCGATTTAGGAGAGTGAGATCCCTTGAGATGATAGCTCTTTATTGCATTGCAGAAACTTTTCTTAGATCCCTACCCTAAAATCAAAGTGCTAAAAAAAAATGGGCTTCAAGCATGAAATGAAGGAAATAGATCTACAGGGTAACAACTTGCAGATGATACCATTCTTTGCTGAACAAGCAATATAATAGAAGTAAAAAATACTGAAACTCTGTTACAATACCAACAAGCAACAGGACAAAGGATCAATGAGGGCAAGTCTAGCATTATATTTGCCAAGGTCCCTATCAAAAGACAAACAAATATAGTCACTCCTACGATTCACAGAAGTCATGCTTCTGATGACATAAATGGGTTTCTGATTTATTGGAAAACAAACAACATAGCTATGGATGACTAAGTCAATGGATTGCAACAAAAAACATAGAATTGGACTAAAAAAAGGTTTTCACTATGTGGAAAAGTCCAACTAATAATATTTGTTATGTGATAGGTGTGCACACATTTACTGACATTTATCTAAATACCGCACTGTGTTTGTGGACAACTAGTGGGAATTGAAAGGAAATTTCTTTGGCAAAGGACAGAATAAACCTTCAAAACCCTCTTGTTGCATGAGAAGGCATGTGCAAAGAAATGTTATATGGGAAGCTCCCCTCTTTTCCTTGCGTTGCCATTCCCAGTGGTTTTCCAGTGCACAGTGATGGCAGGATGACCCTTGCCTTCCAAAATTTTGGGGACGTGTCCCTGAAATGCCAAAAAATGATAAGTGTTACAAGATTTTTAAGATCTCTCTCAATTGTCCTAGGGTTTTCCAAATGTACCGATGGATATTTGGCTTTTTTGGTTTTCATTTGTGTATCTTCTGGTAGCTGTGTGCCCATTTGTAAGGTTTCAGGCTTGACTGTTAATTTCCACCAATGTTTGGATGAATTTTTTTTGTTCAGATGGATGTTGTTAGGAAGGATGTTTTTCAAGAGATCCATTTGCTTTAAGAGGACATAGGATGTTCTTGATTTATTTTAACTGATAGATCAGATGCATATTGTGTGTAGTTATGGTACTAATATATTTGAAGTAATGATAGAAGTATAATTCTGTTGTTTTGAACGTCACTCAAACTGCTATTTGTATTCATTCTGTCAGCAACAACCATTCTAGTGTGCATTGTAGAAGGCCTCCACTGCCAGTAAACGTGGAGCAGATTCTAGATTTTCTGCACACTGACATTGAAATTCAGTTCATCACTGCTTCTAGAGTACTTTTAGCTCTCTACATGGGGTTTATTGTGTTCATGGTTCCAACGAATTTACACACCCTGCTGAGCACAATAATGAATTAGAGGATGTTGTGAAAGGAAATATGATGATGATTGCATGTTTGGACCTTTTGTTATATGCTAAGTTATTGGTTTGGGTTCGGGTGCCGATACGGTACAGCAATATTTTTTTCTTCGCTACAGGTTTTTACAATTAAATTTATAATTTTGAACAGTGATACTCATAATTGCCACTAAATAGAATATTTAAATACCTCATATTCATAATTTGTGAAAATGAAAATACTCAATTCTCAAAATGTCATTACACAATGAAAATTCAAATTACAATCAATATTTTTTAGTCTTCATATTCTTGTTCATCAAAAGCGTCAAGGTCAACACTTGGTTCAATTTCATTTGAACAACAATCAATTGGATTGCCACTCCCGCTAGGTGTGTCAAGTGCAGAAGCTGCCTCATCAATAGAGACTTCGACAAGCTGTGCAACTGTAGCATCTAGATCAGGACACTCAGGGGTTAGATCCTAATTCTTTGTCACACCCTCATTGTATTTAGGTTTTCTTATGTGACAAGAGACAAAGGTTGGAGTGTATGTAGACCAAACCCTTTGCTTTTTTTGCACACAAATGGTTGTGCTTGACCAAGTGGATGAAGGAGTATGTACTCCAATTCCGCTCAGCTGAAGAAGAACTTGGAACCTGTTGAGTTTGCATACAACATTTAGTATTAAATTTTATAAATTCAAAACTTTAAACATAAATTATTAAATAATATTATAAAATAAAAATATAATATATAGCATAATAGCATCAAATGAAAAATGGGAAAATAAACAAGTAAAAAGATACATATACTTGGGAGAGCATTTTAATTGCAAGAGGTTGCAAGTAAATGGAGTCTTGACCATGTAGATGCCACCACTCATCAACAATTTTCCTATATTTTTCTAGAAGAGTGGAAACATCATGATTTTTGAAAGATATAAAGTGGCCAAATTCGCTCAAGACAATACTTTGGATATCTTCATCTGAAAATATCTTTCTAAATGCAACCTTATAGCTGGCAACAACCTTCCCATCCCTATATGGTGGCACTCTCGGCAACGAAAGCACCTCTCTGCTATTACACTTTGATGACAAAGCAAATGCTAAGAGATGTAAGGGGGTGGTCATCTTGTTCCAACGGTCAACAAAAATCTTTTGCACGATTTTGAAAAATGTTTCTGTTCCATCATGTTCCTTGGCTTCTATTATTGCCCTTTTTTCCTCCACCATGGAATCCATGCCATCATAAATTTCACCCAAACATGGGCAATTAGTATCAGCATACCTAATCATGCTCTTGATGGGCTCGGTGAAATTCAAAACATATTCCACATGAGTCCACCACTCATCATCTAGGACCAATGCTTTTACTTTTTGGGCTCTTTTTGTGTTTGACTGCCTCCATACACTTCACAAGTTGTTGATGACCATAGAACTCAAGGCCTCTCGCACCTTCAGAAGTCGTCTTAAGATGATTGTGTGAGATGCAAATTGAATTTCAACAACCTAACATGGTATAAAAAATACATGTCACAAATCAACAATAAAAAATTAAAATTAAAAAATTAAAAAATATATTCAAAAAAAATTTAAATTACCTTCAACAACACCAACTTGGAAATGGTCTTGAATATGCCTTGTGCAATATGATGATTGGTCACAAACATTTAGATCTCCTTGCCCTCTATGTAGATTTGTTTGACCCACTCAATTTGTGTGCCAATCTTTTGCAATATCAAATTTAGAGGTGGATTGCACATGGTGTCCAAAAAATGTGACTATATGTACCCTCCACTATAGACCCAACTGCCCTACAATTTTTAGCATTGTCTATTATGACTTGGGACAACTTTTTCAAACTATTATGCCCTTACCCCTATAGTGTGTATAGTCTAATGAGTAGTTGGATTGTGGCTACCTTAACTCTTAATTAAGTCTTTTAATCATTATTATATTGTTATTTAGTTCTTTAGGTATGCCTAAGGCTTATATAGGGTTATCTAGGTCGGCTTGGGTGATATCCTAGGCATATGTATGGTATATATAGGAGGTATAGGTAGTTTATTATCATCATGTTGAGTATTATGTTCTTATTGAAGACTATTGGAAGTATCCCCCTCGAAGTGGATTAGGAGGTTGCTTCCTCAAAGTGGCATATTATTATCAAGTATTTGCAACATATTTTAGATTATATTATTACTGTGCAAGTTGTTTTATAATGAGTGGTATCATAGTAGGATCTTGGCATTGTGACGACAAGGCATTTTTTTCCAATTTTGGAGTTCATTTTGTGAAACACATATCTCCTAGATTTGGTGAATTTTTTGTCTTATTTTTAAAGGGTTTTTGAAGAGAATAATCAAGCAGCTACAAACAAGATTTCAGAGGAATTGGAGTAGAACTGAGTGGTTTATTGCAGAATTAGGGTTTCTACCCAATTTAATTAGAAAGTGCATATCTTCCAAATCCTGTAGAATTTCTTCCTAATTTTTAGTGGGTTTTTGAATCAGTAAGAGAGGAGCCTGTAGTACAAAATTTAAGAGTAAGAGAAAGAAGAACAAGAAGCAGCAATAGAAGAAGCGGAAGTAAAAAAAAGAGATGAAGAAGAAAAAGAAAAAAGTTACCATTGAGGACGATGCTTTTGTAAGAGGAGGGCAATGTTATGCCCCTACCCCTATAGTATGCATAGTGTTATGAGTAGTTGGGTCGTGGCTATATTAACTCTTAATTAAGTCATATTATCATTATTATATTGTTATTTAGTCATCTAGGTCTACCTAAGGCTTATATAGGGTTATCTAGGTTGGCTTGGGTGATATCCGAGGTATATGTATGGTATATATAGGTGGTATAGGTAGTTTATTATCATCATGTTGAGTATTATGTTCTTATGGAAGACTATTGGAGGTTTCCCCCTCAAAGTGGATTAGGAGGTTGCCCCCTCAAAGTGGCATATTAATATCAAGTATTTGCAACATATTTCAGATTATATTATTATTGTGCAAGCTATTTCATAACATAGACCCCACCATTTCAATGGATTCTCTGAGGATGGTCGCAATGAAACTTGCATCTTTTACTTGCCCCTCACAATCCACTGCCTTCAAAAACATTGCTCCTTTAGGGGACATGTTATAACTTTGATCAATGGTTTATTTTTGCAATCTTTCCATCCATCAGAAATGGACACACTTGTTTCAGGCCATGTATCCTTGTTTACTCTCATGATGTCTCTATTGAAAGTTTCTCCTTCGCCAATAAGGTGGTTCACAAGTTTTCATACCCAGGACTAACATAATCAGGAGGTGCATTGCATAGGGTCTTTACCATATCCCGCCAATAAGGTGATCTAACAATGTTGAAAGGAAGCCGATTGCCATAAATGCAATAAGCAATGCTTTGATCTGAAACTTCCCTAATTTCATTTTTAAAGGCCTTGTCCAATTGGCCTCTTTTTCATGAAATGAAACATTCTCTTCTTCAAAAGATGGTGGCATTGGCATGAAAGGATGTGGGTGAGCCAGTTGTGAGAAGCCACTAGGAGGTTTTTTTTGAGCTTCTGTTGTCAAGAGGATGTGCAAAATCCTTTGATCTATTACTTGTCATGTTGGCATCCTCTTGTTCTTTAATATAGGTCGATGTTTGTTCCTTGGGCAACCCTTTTTTATTTGGTTGAGGACAAATTTTTATTCCTTGTAAGGAATGGCGCATGGGTGAGCTTTCACTTGAAAATATGAGCTCTTATACTCTTTTCCACGTTGGCTACAACTCCGAAGAAAACCCCCATCACCAGGAAGTTGTTGAATGATTGTTGTATGTCGCCAAAGAGGCATCGTTGCGTCAAATTTGTGATGAGCCCAACTGGCTCCAACTCAAACCTTGTAGTTTTATCTTATCTTTTTGTGTTTTTTTAGTTTTTTAAGAAGGGTTTCTAGACAGAAGTAGAAGGTACGCCATGCATATATTGATATTAAACTGGAAATTACACTAGATAATTGAAACAACTCATGAAATAGGCATTATTCATCAATTACAAACAGATCAGGAACAATGAGCATACCCGAATCTCTCCAAAATAATTAAATAAGAAAGATAATGCACTTGCCAGGCAAGAAGCGCTGAAACTTGATGAATAGCACGCCTGGGCTCCAGATTTGCTTTCTCCTCACCTGGAAACTGGAGGAAAGACATTGCAAAGGATAGGCGCCACCAAAGAAACACAGAAGATGCCAAGAAGGAAGGCGTTTTGCCTCAAGAAGTCACACGCCCTTGCCAGAAGAGCCACACACTTTAAAGAGAATGTACGAAATCTGTATGAAATGTACGGCCATAAATAAGAACCTGTCCACCAGGGGAAAGAAGATGCCAATCTCTCAAACCCTCTGCTTCTTTATTGAAAACTTCTGAACAAACAAATCAAGAACTTTGATGTAAATCAAATGGACTTCTTAACTGAAGCCCTCACAGATGCACTAATTCGATTGGTCTCTCACAGTCTCAAAAATGCTCAACACTGAAGAGAAACTCGTTCTCCAATGGTAGAAATGCTCAAACCCTTGTCTCAGAGAATAGCACAGACAAATAAATGGCAAAGTCAAATAATCATGAATGAGTTTGATTTGCCAAAAATGCCTTATATCCCCAAAAGGCACGAGTTTCAAGAAAGCACGACTTGGCTCTAAAATAAAATACATAAAAAATGTAGTTAATAACTTTTCAATAGTTAAGCAATTAAATAATTGCTTTTCCCAAGTTGAGCGCACTTTTATACTTAAGTGATTTAATTTTAAATCATTTTATGATATATTTAAGTGATATAATATTTATAAAGTCAATTTGACTTTATAATAAAGTGTTAAGTTAAATCACTTAAATATCCATAACTCCCTCCAAAGTCCATATATTTCCGTGTCGTCAGAGCTGTCAATCTCTGAACTGCCAAGGCCTGCTGTGAGCCAATCATTGAACTCGAAGGATGGAAACGACAAAACCCACCAAATAAGGCCACTGACCCTCTAACCAAATCCTCTCAGCCTACAAGGGTCTGAGTAATAGGCTAACCATCATCAAACAAGATCACGTTGAAAAAGGGGACATTACAAAATTTCAAAGAACTCTCTGCATTTCGAGCAACTGAACTAGAACTTCTAGTCATTCTGTATGAACCTAAAATAACGAAAACATTACAAATTAAAAACACTACAATTGAAAAAATAAAATAAAAGTCGGCATTACAATCCCTTATTATGCATAAAAAGTTCAAAAAAATATTTAAAAATTACTAATTTTTTTTAATAAAATTTGAAAAAAATCGAAGATTTGCTCACCTTTGATGGCTAAATCTTCCTTGTGCAACCATTTCTAACCTTTTGGTGTAGGTCTTACTCCCTCGTAGCCCTCACTTACCAAAAAATATGAAGCAACCTTCAAAACCAAGCAATGGCAGCTCAGAGAAAAAAATGGTCTTTTTGGTGTTTTTTTGTTTGTTAAATGAGTTGCAAACACCAAATAGTGTTTATTTAAAAATTGTTTTTTTTTTTGGTTTAAAAAGGGTGCTTTTTGGGCATCCCCAGTGTTAAATTTAGTGATCAGATTAAATGCACAGAAAATTAATTCAAAATCAGACACAAAGACACAGCAGATACCCTGGGAAAACCCTCCTCTTGAGGGAGAAAAACCCAGCAACAATATATCACTTATATATTGATATGTAAATAAAAGAGTCTCCTTTACAAAGGACGATATGAAGGCCAGCAATAGGCACCAGAAACTGATGCAAATACAGAAACAATATGCTGCAAATCTCAGTGATAATACATAGCCTTCTATCAAGAATCGATCTGCACTTGAATATAAACTCACTTGAGAATATCGAACTTTTGTGAATAACCGAACTTCTGCTCTTGAATTGAACTCGCATATGAAGAACTCTAACTGGATATGAATGAATGAATCAACAATGAAATGCCATCGGTTATATATACAAGTGAGGGAGAAGGACATGACTCTTCAAAGAGCAACAAGTCGGCCTTAACCAAAAATTGTGCCTCTTACACAAAAGGTCGGCCCTCTAGAAAATCGCGCCACTTCATGATTTGAATCTTCAATTAATATTAAATAAAAATATTGTTTACAATGGACGTGTCACTTCATCTCATCCAATGGCTATCTTATAAATTAAATAGCCCCAGGCTATTATTTAATTTATGTAGTAAAGGAGATCGCTGGGAGAATGCGACTGAAGCTGCTATAAACATCAACACCCAGCCTCTGGTATGCAGGGATTCGTCTGGGTTGGCCCGGGTATGCCTAGGGTTCTGCTTGGGCACTCGAGTTTGGTGTGGGTCCTTCTACGGAAGACCCACAACAAACCTGGGTGCCTAGGCGTACCCGAGGGCAAATTGCAACTAGACCAATCTCTGGACCGAACCGGTACACACACTCGATCCCGAACAGAAGGACCTAGTAACTTAGGTTATATTTTTAAATTTTTTAATGAAAGCAATGAATGTTTGTTGCTGCTATACTTGAATTAATGAACAGTAACACTGAACATTGAATCTCAATTTTTATGTATTATATGTGTGTCTAAACTTGAATCTAGATGTCAACTACAACTGAACTTGTAAAATTCCCCTATATATATAATTTTATGCTTCCAAAATTTTCCTATATATAGTTTTGTACTGCTGCCTTTAAAAAGTGCCTCCAGACTTCTGCCCCTAAAATTAGTCTGCCATTCCTATCCTATAAATGGCATAGAACATAGGTGTAAAGACAGATTGGTGGTTGAACATAAAAGGCACCAAGGAATTTAATACAACCCTTGCTACAAAAGTAGCATGGAGATTACAAACCAACTCTTTGACTAATTGAGCACAAATTATCAAGATCAAGCATCTCAAAGAACCTTTTAAGTACCCATTACTCACTAGATGGAAAACCCAACACACTCACACTCACACACAAAGCACTGATAATTAATTTTTTTTACACACCACCCCATTTTGCTTAATTTGTCTTATTTGTTCTTTTAACGTAGGTATCATTCTATGGGACTATTAATTAACTTTACTACAAACCAAGGAATTCAATTCAACCCTTGCTACGAAAGTAGCATGGAGACTACAAACCAACTCTTCGACTAATCAGACACAAATCATCAAGATCAAGCTGTAATGTCCCCATTCTTTCGCGAGCATCAGAGTCAATGGATTCCCTATTATGTCGATCCTCGTAGGCTAATGGTTAGAGGGTCATTGATGGGGTTGGTCGGTAAAATGCAGTAATAGTATCCGAGCTTGGTGACGTGGTGAATTTGCGCGTTTGGCGTGTAATTGGAGCTTAAATTATTGATCATCACCACTTATGTCACTTTCTCAGGCTTAGGGACCATGTGTCTATATTTTAAAGGGGTCACTTTCTATTTTGCTGTTACTATTCATCCCTAAAGTGAAAAAAAAAGAAATAACTTAAGTGAATAGTGTTTTTTAAATGAATAAAGATGAAATTTATAAAAGGAGAAGAGAAAGTTCGACCTCATGCATGATGATATTTTGTTGAATGAAACTTGGGAGTTGGAGATTGTGGAAGAGAGAAACTAGGGTTTCTCAATTTCAGCAGTGGGTAAGCCTGGTTTGGGCTTGTAGTTAGAATTTTGGCATCTTGAAGGTGTGAAAGACCACCCTAAAGTTGCTGGTTATTTTCTTGTTGCTGCATTTGGAGCTCGAATCTGCTGGTTATAAGTTGTTGAAGTCATCTATTGGAAGGGTATTTGATTGTAGAGACTCCATACGCCATCCTGAAGGTGTTGTTTGCATTTTATGAAGTTTTTGAGAGCTGATTTGATCACCTACAGCCAGCCGCACCTTTGGAGGGTTTCATCTTCATCAAGTAATTAAAACGCCTTCTCTTAGTGGCTGTTTTCTCTTCTAAAGTGGGCGCCCTCATCATTAGAAGCTTTTCCAACAAGATTTCGGAAGGAGAAATGCGTATGTAATTTTGTTTGAGCATTTTAATGGGCGCGGGTACTGTAGCAAATCACTATTCACAGTGATTTTGGCTGTAAGTTAAAATCTATGTTATTTGATGTATCCGTTGAAACCTAATGAAAGTTATATTTTGGATGCAATCTATTATGTATGAAGAAAGTGTCTTGGCAATTAAATCAAGTCATTATTTGAGTTGTCATATTAGTTTAGTATATCTTGTGTTCCCATTATATGCACATGCTTGTTAAATTTATGTATATCATTGGCATTAATCATCAAACACGAGTAACACAAGAAAGACAAACACCAACACCCTAATCAGACCTACGAGCACCGTGAAATCATTGCACTAGAGTGTCGGTTCTTCACAAGTGGTGTCGGAGTATATCACTACAGTGGTAGCAGAGTGGATCACCAGAGTGTGGCACATCACAGTGGTATCAAAGCGGTTTCCTGCCATCCTGTTGGGTAGGTTTCAACTGCAGTTCGGAGGTTTCAGTGAACATGGCCACTTCCCAGAAGCAGTGGGACAGGAACATAGAGAAGCTTAAACAAAGATTGAAAAGGTTGGATGAAAGTCGAATGGGATGAAGAAGTTGTGTTCTTATTGCAGAGAGCCGTACGATTTAAACCATGATTGTCCCTTGAGACCTAAGGGCAAGGCGCATAGAATAATGTGGGTTCCCTATGAGGATTCAGAACCAAAGAAAATGGACCAGCATTCAGCGGATCCCTCGGTGAGCAGAAATCAGACCTTAGAAGATCTTCTTGTGGATGATAGAATTGGAATTTCTAAGGCAGCTGGAGAGGACAGGTACTTGAGTCCTTTGCAAAACAAAGAAGAAGAAGTGATTAGCATGTTTAAGGAGTATAGCACTCTTCCTCAAAAAATTAAGAAGAAACTTCCTTTCATGAGTTACATGGATTTGCACCCGAGTCTTTGCCATAAGACAGAGTTTGCAAGGAAGGAATATCACATTATAGCTCATGAATTGTTTACACATGAAATGGATAAAGAATCTACACATAAGGATGATATAACTCTTCATCAAAATGATTTGGTATCTTCAAATTCCTTTGAAGTATGCAGAAATTTATATGATGAATTTGATAGACATACACATGAAGAAAAATCAGAACAGAGGCTTTTGGGGTTAGAGGATCTACAGGATCCTTTGGCGGAGAAGGATGATAAGGTTGGTCAAGCATTGACACAAGTGAATTCTATATCGTCTATTGAGACATCCTATGAGACATATAGCAGCAGTGCTTTAGATGATGATGTGTGCGTTGATGATAGCATACATGATGCTGCTGATCATGATGTGAATGAGGTTGACTCAATCTCGTACTACAGTGCAGATTGGGGTGAAGAGCAAGAGGCAGATCAGGAGATGGAGTGCGAGATGATCGACAATCCATTGTTCGAGATAGATGCTTCTTGGTCATATGATAATCTGCTTTTTGAAATAGATGTCGATCACCAACTTGACCCGAGTCCTGAGATGAGCATTGATTGTGGATCGGGATTTCAGACAGGGTCCGCAGTGGAGTTTACGGAGGTGAGCATTGTGAGGAGTGCTCAACACTTCTCTTCTATTCCACATACAAAGGATTGGTTGACGCGACAATGTGGATTGGTTCAGGACGTATACCATTCCTCTTTGATGGAGGTAGTTACCATCTTCGTGAGATGGAACCAGTATTGCGAGCACCAATTTAGCCGTTGGCGGGTGAGTGCTTGCAGGATCAGTATTTAGTCTTCCATCAGGCTGATGTGTATCCAACAAGGTTTGTTGCTTCCTTGTTTCAGAGACTACTGGTGGACACAAAGTTATAGAGGGATTATAATGTCAATAGGCTTGATGGCACAGGTGGATATCACATCCATGAGAGTTTAGCGGAGGTTATAGAGAGATGTTACGTAGCAGATGCTGCCAGTTATCCTTACCTCCTCATGATGGATGGACATGAGTCCAGTTTATATTGGGATCCAGGTGGAGACAGAGTTAGCACTGCCGTTTGGATGGGTCTCGGTGCATTACTTCACCATTTCTGCAGTGATGAAACTGGGCATCAGCATGAAAGGAAAATGATTACACTAGGAAGTGATGTTTTAAAGAGCCATGCCGTTGGTATCTGGATCTAAGTCCATTGCAGGAATCACAGATGACGCATTCATGCCGAGTGAGTCCGATTTGTCATATCGCAATCAGCAGGAAAACCAACGTAAAAAATTATTTGAGGGCAATGAATCCTAGGATCGCGAGTCAGGTGGATATGCAGTTGCTTTGGAAGAAGAAGAGTGCGAAGCTACTGCCAAAACAGCAGCCTCTACAAAATGTGTTGAGCCATCCTATGAGGTACATGGCAGCAGTACCCTTGTTGATATTGTGGGCGACATTGATAGCACACAAAATGCTACTACTCATGACGAGAGTGATAAGAATTCAGCCTCTTATTATAGTGCGGATATGGGCAGAAATGATGAGTCAAAGGGGTATCATCTTTTGGTTGGGCAACTTAAGGTCAATGACAACATGATTGCTACAACATTAGAGCATTTTGATGTTGCTCGACAGATGTTAGCTACGTATGGTTGGGGTACTGCTATGTCAGATGAGCACGGTGTTAGTAGCCTTTCCCTTGCAGAATTCCATGCCCTACGAGAAGCCATTAGGATAATGAAACAAAATTACTTACAGTTACTAGCTGATAGGGATTATCTTCTCAAGTGGGGGTGCACTTGCTACGATGCACTAAAGGGAAAAGAGGATGAGGTTGACGAGCTCACTCATGGGCTCGAGGTGACTATGGATTCATTGGAGAGTGTTCAGTTGGCCCTTCAGGAGTCACACTCACGGTTGGAGGAGCTTACCGTGGTCTCGAGTTTGGCACAGTCTTCACCAGCTTCCGATACAGTTCAGGTTTCCATGGCAACAGTTGGCGGGGAACATATGTCTACGGTTTGTGGGTGTGAGCAGGTTGATGATGTGGTTACTACATCCATCACGATTTCAAGGGCAGTTGATACAGATGGGATGAGAGAGTTGGTGGAGAGTTGCGGAGAGCCATGTGTTGCACCTGGTCCTCCCGAGTTTAGTCCCATGACAGGTGATGCGGAACAGATTATGGATAGCTCTTGTGACATGGTAGCTGACTCACCAGGGAGTTATGTGTCAACCCGCGACACTACTATGTCTACTTCACAGGAGATATGCAGAGTAGCATCTAGTTGGGAGATCGGTTCTTGTGATGATTTGTTTCCTTCACCTAGGAGCAAATCAGTCTTTCCATCCCATACAGTTGATT